>APFE031359509.1:0-19026 GCA_000404065.3 Pinus taeda | reverse complement strand
TCACTGTGCACAAGCTGTAAAGGGGCTGAGGCGTGCCAAGAGGCACGTTTTTCAAAACTGTCCCGATGATGTTTTCCGAGTACACATCCGGAACAAACACCATCTCTGGAAGATACCATAGGAAGACCTGTCACCATATTTTCTTTACATAGATGCTGAAGGGAGCGATAGTTTAAGTGACCAAATCGCTCATGCCAAAGTTTGCTCACTTCATCATTATGAGCAACAAATACTGAGGGAAGATTTGATGACCCAAAGTTGTGAAACTTATACAACCTTGTGGAATCATCAGCAATACCAGTAACTAGAATCTCTTTAGGATCTCTTAGATCCTTGATTACAACATCATGAGGTGAAAATTCAACAATTTTACCTTCACCTGAATGAGTTATCTGATATACAGATAGAAGGTTGCTGGATAAGGTTGGAACACATAATACATCATTAAAATGACCATTGTCTAGATGAACAGTTCCAGTCCCTACAACATTAAGAGATCTATCATCACCAACATATATATTTTTGGTGTTACAATCATTTAAGGAAGAAAACATGGCTTTGTTTTTGGCCATGTGATAAGAGGCTCCAGAATCAATGAGCCACTCATGAGAATGAGAAGAAGAAGATACATTTAATGCATAACCAGACTGAGATGATTGACAACGACATGCAGAAAGTGCCATTCCTGAAGATGAAGTTGAAGTTGAAGTAGAAGAATGCTCCACATGGATGTTATGTTTCTTCATTGCGGCTTCCAAGGCTTCCATCTTCTTAAAGCATTTAGATTCTAAGTGGCCATCTCGATTACAAAAGTTACAATGTCTATCAGTCTTCTTCCATTTGTTTTTATTGGTCTTATCATTTTGCTGAAATGATCTTTCATTTTGAGACTGAGTTTGCTTAGGACCCTTGTTTGGTTTAAGACCATTCTTTTAGGATATGACTTCTTAGGATTCTTTAAATTTGGTTGCTGCTGGGCGGCTAACGCTTTCTTGGAAGAGTTTCCAAGATTAAGAAGACCAAGGTGTAAGAGTTTTTCTTGTTCTCTTATTAAAGAATCACAAAAAGAGTCAAAGGAAGGAGCCTTGTAGTCTTTTCCTTGACAAATGAAAGCTTCCCTTGTAGAATGGAAGGTGGAAACAAATACAGAGTAGGCTGGTCCCAACTTAGTATGGAATAAATAAGGTTACTATCTTCTTTCTTAATCTTAACACCTTCCAAGAGATATCTAAGGGTTTTGAATTTGGACAAGAAATCTTTAATGCAAGAAAAATTATTAGGATCCAATGTAAGCAACTCATTTTCAAGTTGATGGGTTCTAATTTCATTTTTAATCCCAAAAACTTTAGTGAGTTGTTCCAATGCTTCATGAGGAGTTTCAAGTTTTGCAATATGGAATCTAAGATCAGGAGAAATAGACATCCCTATCAAACCACGTGCTTGATCTTGTCTATTTTCCCATTTTGCAACCTTGTCTTCATCTTTTGGTTCCTTCTCTTGGCCCGTGGCTATTCTGTAGAGACCTTTACTTCTAAGTAAATCTTCCATGTAGGATACCCATTGGAAGTAGTTAGTGCTGTCAAGAATGACTTGGCATGGAATTTCCATTTTTTTTTAAAAACTGATGCTGAAGATTCTAAAGTTAAGTGTTCCAATAGATAGATCTCGAAAAATTAGGCTGTTTTAAAAAAAACGGCTCTGAAAAAGGCTTCCGGATGAAGAAGTTATGGCTTTTTGAAAAAAATATTGTGAAGTCGCCGACAAAGTGCGCGAATGTGCGAGAATGAAAAAAAAAACGCCCCCACAAAATGGAGATTTGAACCCAAGACCTCTACTCTCTTAAAATAACTTTGAACCAATTGATCTATACAAAAATTTGAGAGAGAGAGAGAGAGGGGGGGAGAGAGAGAGAGAGAGAGGGGGGCTTTGGTTTGCGTGCTTGCCTTGAGAAACCTCTTTTTCCCTACAAAACACAAAACACAAAACCCAACACGGACATGCAAAGAAAAACGAACCTTATGGCTCGAAGTTAGCTTTACCCAAAAACTAAATATTTAAAAAAAATTTGCTTTAGCCGAAAAACTAAATATTTTTCTCAATGTTTCTGATTTTCCGAGATCACACTAAGGTGCAGGGAAAAGAGCATACGCATGAGAAAATAAATCCTTCCTTTCTGTTTCTGATTTGCCCAGATCGCACAGTCGCAGGGCAAAGAGCATACGCAGAAATGAAAGGTATAGATCTGGTTAAAAAAAAACTAAATAAACCGAAACCGAAATAAGCAGAGAGAAAATAACAGTAAACTGCAAATAAAGACTGTATACCTCCAGATTTTAAAAATGACGCAGATAGGGCTACCAGAAACCTTTTCGCGTGAAACGAAAGGGGTTCCTCACTGGAACAGATGCTCCGAACACAACAGAGCAGTCCTCTCGGGCCGAAAGCAGTCAGAAACAATAGATCTAGGAAACGACAGCCGCATGCAGTTCTACCGGCTTCAGATTTGGATCACCAACGCACGCGGCCCTCAAATAGCTTTGATACCATGTAGGAATTTACAGGGTAAGTTCCTCAGACAGAACACCAGAAGGACACCGCTCACAAACAGATACAGATCAATACACCAGTATTTTGACGTGGTTAAAACCCTCAGAGAGGGAAACAGTCCACGGCCTGCGCCAACGTGGCTACTACAGTAAATTTATTAATAAAAGAATGAAAATTTACATAAGCTTCTCTCATTCACGGTTAACCTACAAATGACCCTCCATGCGCTTTAAATAGAATTCATGGACCAATCGGGTGTCAAGCCACAGATCAAGTGTCGGTAATACCGAGGAGAGAATGAACGGTCGGATCACTACATATCGTGACCGTCGGATTGTAAGTTACAAAATGTAAAACGGTAAAGAAACACACTTTACATAACTCTATACCTAACTCTATACTAGACCAAGTTGAACTTAACTATTCCTATGTGTCGGAATATCCTAACAACAATGGTACCCAACAATTGTGAATTTTTTGGGAGAAGAATATGATGGAAGGACCATTGGTATTTTGGAGAGAGGACAACAAATTTTGTCAAAATAAGAAAAGTAAAAGAGGTGTGAGACAATTCTATCTCATGGCACATTATTTTATTTTCTAGCAAAGAGTATAAGGAAGGTAATTGTTTCAGAAAATTACTAGCAATTTGAAATGGTTTAGAGCTATAATGAAGAAAAATTGAAAATATTTTTTTGTTGTAGGTTTGTAGAAGATAGAAGTCTACTCTCCATAAAGTGTCAAAGGAAAAGAATGTTAATTTTTTCAAATATGGAGTTGAGACTGAAACCCTGAAGGTATTGACGAGGTTGATTGTCGCTAAAAATTTGGACTAGCTAGAGATGTCGATGAGAGGATTACTGAAGGAATGGTACAAGTATGAGGAAATAACAATCAATCTACTACATGGATGAATGTAACAGGTTTTATTAACATGGTAGGTGTGAGACAAAAAAAAGGAAGGATTTGAGATCATGGAAGGATAAGAGAAGCCAATAGAAAGTTGAATTCACAAGATTCCCTTGAAAAGACAAGTGGAATGCAGTAGAATAAAACTTTGGATCTTGGAAGAATGAAGTCACGACTACAACAATAGGATGATTAGGCATATGGACAACAAAACAACGTTTTATGGGACCCATGAGGAGTGAAATAATGAAAAAATCATAACTAGTAGGTCATGGAAAATTTTAACCTTAGGAGTCTGATGTAGGAACATCAATCCCAACCAACCAACATTTTTAGACCCAAAGGGCATTATAAGAAATGATTTGTTTCCTAATTATAATTAATAAAAATTAGAATTAAGAAAGCATAATTTGGAGATAGGTGCCCTAATTATGGAAGAATCTAAGAGTAATATGTTGTTTGTTTATTTGTTGATATGGTGTTTTGTTTGATGAGATAGTTCTTTGGGGATAATAGGGATTTTACAATTGTAATAAACATTTTCCGATTTATTAGGGAAACTGGGGCTAGGATAGGTCTCCATATAAATATTTCAATTCATCGCCCTGTTTATATCCATATGCATAGATTTAATGTGGCATAGCTGAATGGATTTTGAGTTTGGTGTGGAGGTTTGAGGATGTAGAGGAGGTTTTCTGTAAAGGATTTTAAGTCAAACGGGAATTCACATAAGGGGAGAATCACCACCACTTTTTCTACCTCAATCAACATAATATGGTATAGGGCATTAAATTGTATGTATGCAGAGCAAAAATTATAAGCTCATTAAAAATAAATGGTGCTAGTAAATTTATTATATTTGTAGGGAATATTGATAAGGACATGACGTCCTGTTGATGCCTCGAAAATCGCTGCAACAACATGGAGGATAACCACCCGGTCTGGACCTTAAAGCAACTCCTTTTCCTTTTGGGATAGTGCCTCCAACTAGATATAATGGGACCAGATTTCCAATGAGAGGTGATAAAATGGATATGAAATTGTTATAATGGGATGGAAAATATGGATATCGAATGGTTTATGACTAAAATATAAAACATAAATAATTTACATATTACCCGAGTTATTTCTTAACAGTTTGATTGTGATCTAGAATAATTTTCCTTAGTAGATGAGTAAGAAATTAATCATTTACTTTAGAATTGAAAAATGATTTGAATTAATAAATAAATTAAAAGAACTATGATAAGCTTATATCAGAATAAGAATTTTATTAACTATCTTTGATACATGGCATTATAATATTGCAATGCTTAAACATATTCAGAAATGAATTTATGCTACTTTTGTTTTATAGAAATGCATATAACACAAAACATAAATAAACTGAAAACAATAAAAGAGAATAGAATTGCTTTAAAATATTGATGAAAATAATGTATCCAAAAATGCTTTCTTTCCAAAAATTAGCAGTTTCGACCTTTTCTCCTTTGCTCCAACGATTTAAAGTAATACACAAATGCAACAACTCTAAAGCTTTTTTGAAAAAATAAAAGAGGTCATCATCCAAGATTTTTATTCAAGCAAATACTCAAGAAGGAATGCAGAAGTGAAAATTCGTGCTTAGGCCTTCTCTGTCAAATTCTCGACCCTTAGATCAATTCATCATTTTAGTTTAAATAATAATACAATTATTTAAAAGTAGCAGGTTTTTGCATAGCGCTTGAGAAAATTAAATGAAGTTCCTCGAATAATGAAAAATAAAAACAACTTTTTGTTTATGGCTTATTATCATTCACTTTCGATCTAAATATCCTCACTTTCTACATATTCTAAGGAAAGAATCTTCATTTTTCTCTGTGCAACTATCTCCTCCTCAAAGTCAAGCTCTATTTATACTTGGAAGGATAAGGCATGAATAAGTAAATCATGAATCAAGACTTGTATATTTTCAAATACACTTAAACAAAAAGAATAGGCGGGCCATTTTTATTAAATCACAATCATATCTAAAATAGGGAAGTTATAGGATTTTAGAGATCTGTGGTTAGTGCTTTTTGAATCTTTGATCGGAGAATCCACAGTAAGAGAATTTTTACACCAACGTTTCAAATCCCAAATGGGATCCATCATCAGGGTTAAGAGAAAGATGATGAAAGAAGAGCAAGATAGAAGAAATAAATACCCAAGAGGGAAAGAATATTGAAGGGACAACACAGGTCCCTTCAAATTTAAGTTTCATTATTATTAATCTTTCTGGCCGACTTGTGCTGTCCCTTCAATATTCTTTCCCTCTTGGGTCAAATTTAAGTTTCATTATTATTAATCTTTCTGGCCGACCTGAGCTGTCCCTTCAATATTCTTTCCCTCTTAGGTCAAATTTAAGTTTCATTATTATTAATCTTTTTGGCCGACCTGTGTTGTCCCTTCAATATTCTTTCCCTCTTGGGTATTTATTTCTTCTATCCTGCTCTTCTTTCATCATCTTTCTCTTAACCCTGATGATGGATCCCATTTGGGATTCGAAACGTTGGTGTAAAAATTCTCTTACTGTGGATTCTCCGATCAAAGATTCAAATAGGGAAGTTATAATCAAGCACGACCAAATCGCAATCTCTGGGAAATCAGGGATAAACCTAGAATAATCACATCGCAATCAATCGAGGTAGAGGAATGGCTTAAGTCCAATGGCTTTTCCAATAGAGATATTGCTATCGCAGAGGAGAAGGGATGGGTCGATCACATTGGGATTATGGAGCGGCTGGCTATAAGACGTGGCCGAAGGATTTTTCAATTGTGATATATTGGGGTAGACATAGCAGTATGAGGGATGTGGTAGGTGATGTAATGTATGTCATGATAGATGACATGGCATATGACTACAGGGCTGAGGAATGAGTCTTATCGCAGATTGCAATCACATTTGATAAGGGATTTTGGAATGGGTGGCATGGCCAATAAAATTGTTATAGCCACAGATGCCATATTTTATAAAACTGTGTTTTATAATGGCGACATGTCTAGGAGGATAAGAGTGGAGTGCTAGCATTTGGAACTTGCAATTGTGGGGATGTGGGGATTTATGAACTGGCACGTATAATCTTGTTGTCTCCAAAATGATTGCAAATCGCATTGAGAAAGGGTAGAGTGCTTATCGTTTGGCTTTCTCGATTGCGTGGACATGACGGGTTATGAAATGGAATTAAAATTGTTTTCAGGTCTGTCCTTGAATATTGCAATGACAATGGACTAGTTGAGGGGCATTAACTATCAGGGTTTTAGTTCCAACAGATGGACTTTGGAAATATCCATCTAAAACTATGATTTTTCATTATTATTCTATTTTAACAACCCATGTGTGTGTAATACATGTCTTTTAAAGCCTAAGTATAATCTTGGTCTCGTGGGCTGTTAAAATTTGGATTTTTTTATGAAATAAATAAATAAATAAAATGTTCTTTATTTGTTTTTTGTGTTTTGAAACATAAAAGGGGTCCCCTATTTTTAAATAATTTATTTCATAGGAAATTATTATATAAAAATCGGGGGTTCTTGAATAGTACAACACGTCGTTAGAATAATGAAAATGAAATATGTTCCAAGGAAAAAGAATATCCTTAATGCCCAAAGATACAAGTTACTTAACATGTTAGTGATAAAGTAGCTTTAGCGTTAGTGATACATTGTGTACTTTTTGTTCATAGCCTAGTGGATATTTACATAATAACAAATGAATAATCTATTTGAAGCAAATAAACATGAAAGTGGAGAAAATTCACTTTACTATAATTTCCCAATGGAAAAAACATAATAACAAATGAATAATTTATTGGAAGCTAATAAACATGAAATGGCAGAGGGGCAGAAAGAAGGGGAAGAATTCTTTATGGAACTGAAGGAGATAAAGTTGAAGAGTATTCATGGGGATTAGGATTGATGACAAACACCCAAGTTGAAGCTTATTCCCTCAACTAGGGAATTCAGTTAGACAAAGAAAAACAAGTAACTTCTCTCATTCTATTGAGAGACTCCCTCCTACTTATTCAACATTTAGTGAAAGGCTCCTCTTCGAGGGACAAAACATTAGAAAGAATTATGAAAATAACTAGGAAATTATCACAAGATCTCTTTTCAATAAAATATTTCCATGTGCTCCATGATCTCAATAAAGGTGCAGACATGTGTGCTAATGAAGAGTGTAAATTAAGAATGTGAGATATAAAAATAAATGCCCAAATCAAACCTTCTGCTATTCCTTAGAGCTAAATGGATTATCATTGCAGTTATGAAGAATTGCATTACTAATCAATTTTAATATGAAATGTAAATCTTATATTTTAGTGGGTTAGTTTTGTAAGGTGTATACCTATAAAATCCCTTCTTTTGTTGTCTAACTTAGAGTCCATATAGAAACAATTGTAGTTTTTCTAGATAATAGAGCTTATGAGTTTTTTCTTGAAGATACAACCATGTAATAATTAATGGATTTGTTGTGATCAAGGCCCAAATTTGCATATAGATACAAAATTCTCATTATAGTTAAAAAAAAACATTAAATGTCATAAAACTCATCTTACAATCATTTCGTAGTACAAAAATCATGATTAAGACATGGTTATTAAATAAAAAATTGATGGAATTGTTTGGCCATTTTGTAACATCTCTAAATCTAGTACAAATGTTTAAAAATGCAACAATAAATTCTGAATTTCATTTTTCCTTGATTAAATTGAGAAAATTCAAATTTCCACATCAGCAGAGGACTTGGATGCAGTTAACTTATGTGACATGGCTTGTGTCACTCAATTTACTCAGCAAATTTGAGTTGAAGGAGTTAGAGTTGTGTTGAGCATGTGTTATTTCTAATTTATAACAATCAAGGTTTGTTATCTATGGTTGTTTTCAATTAAACTAGTTTCAGCTATTGGAGAAACTAGTGGAGGGTCAAGTTGTGTAGTGGGACTTTAGTGAAGCTCAGAGATCATCCAATTAAATAATCAACCGACCCAATATAGTTAGTGCATGTAGATAATTTGAGTTCGTCAAGATTCGTGGAGATTCCAAGGCAGTGTGACATCGACTATAGAAGTCTTCAGTGTATAGGTGTTGCATGAAGTTGGATGATCAACCTAAGGAATTGCACAATCCATTTTGGAAAATTTCATAAATAGCACGAGCATAATTTCTCAAGGAACAGTGCGAGGAAATAGGATCTCAAGGAAAAAATTGACTATGTCTGGGTTAGATCTAATTAGTGAGCAGAGTGGCAGAGAGATAGGTTATGAACTTGTAGGTTGTGCTCAATTGAGAAATTAAATTATAATACATGTCTTTTTATTTGATTAATGCAAGCAGATATTGGGGTTTTTCATAGATTTCTTTCCCCAAAGGAAAATAGTTGTTGGATGTGTGTTCTTTCTTATTGCATGAATGACATTTTTGTTCTAGATTGTGCATTACTTTCCACGAAGTAGTAGAGTAGGTTTTTGCCTTGCGATTTTGATTAAAACTTTATGAGAAATTGCAAATCTACACCATAATTTCTACATGGTATCAAATTAGGATTCACATTAGAGAAGGAACTTTGACGTAGTTTCTTAAGAGGTTTGAATTTGAATATGATTGTAGTATGATTTCTTTAGATCTAAGAAGATGGCCTTCAATGCTTTGAGGCTAAAGTATGCCTTGGAAGACACCTCTAATTTTGTTCCATGGGAAGATCACATGGAGGCGGTATTGGATGAAAATATATTTCTAGATTACATCAAGTCATATGTTGCAAATTCACCCTCATAATACAAGTTTAACTTTACCCTCATCATATGCATGGGCATCATAGTGATGGGGAGTGTGTGGTACTTGGGCTCAAGTGCACCGTTCCACATGAAAGGGTGTAGAGAGTTTTTCACTAACCTAGAGGAGAAATGTTTTTATATGTACATTGAGCTGGGAGAGAATGGAGGGTACATCATGAATGAGGTTGGTAAAATCACCTTTCAGAGGGAGTTAGACTCCCCTCTCAATCTCAAGGATGTCATTTTCACTTCGGGCCTAAATAAAAATATCATCTATGTTGTAGTTTTGGAATACTGTGATTATGATGTGATCTTCAAAAAAGAAAATGAATTTTAGAGACACATAGCCACAGGACAAGTGAAGTAGATCAAGGTTCGTGTGAAGAGCCTGTATAAGCTTGATGTGGAGGATTGTGCTACATTAAGCACTATGGCAGAAAAGGTGTGAAGCCACGAAGTCAGTGAACTTTGGCACATAAGACTTTGTTATTTTCATCATCACACCCTAAAGATCACGCAAAAAGTAACCATAGGACTCCCCAAAGGATAACTTGAGTGGCATGATACATGCAAAGGATGTAATATATGGAAGTACACAAAATCTACATTCCATGATCGAGACAACAAAGCACATGAAATCGTTGAAAGGATCCACTCTGATGTCTTTGGACCATTTTCAATATCCTCCACTGTGAGACGAATGAAGGTACATCATTATCAGGGTTGGTACAATCACCTATCAGAGGGAGTCAGTCTCCCCTCTCAAGCTTGAGGATGTCATGTTCATTCCAGGCCTAAAGAAAAATATCACCTCTATTACAATTTTGGAAGATTGTGATTATGTGGTGATCTTCAACAAAGGAAATAAATTTATGAGACATATAGGCACGGGATGGGTGAAGTAGATCGAGGTTCATGTGGAGAACCTATATAAGCGTGATGTGGAGGATTGTGCTGCATTAAGCACTAAGTTTTAAAAGGTGTGGAGCCACGATGTCGATGAACTTTGGCACATAATACTTTTCCATTTGCATCATGGTGCCCTGAAGATCATGCAACAATAACCACAGGACTCTCCAAAGGAGCACTTGAGTGGAAGGATACCTGCAAAGGATGTATCTTGGGGAAGTACACAAAATCCACATTCCATGATCGAGACAGCAAAGCACATGCAACCCTTGAAATGATCCACTTTGATATCTATGGACATTTCTCAATAGGATCCACTGCCAGACACAAATATTTTTTCATTTGTAGTGATGAATTCTCACGGAAGTGTTGGATCTTTTTCATGTGGAAGAAAGATGAGACATTTTATAACTTCATAGAATTCAAGGCACTGGTTGAGAAAGAAACTTGAAAAAAGATGAAAGATATGAGGAGAAATAATGGAGGTGAGTACGTGTTGAATGAATTTAAAAATTTATTTGTGAAAGAAGGCATTCGATAGGAATTTACAGTACCCAACAAATCACAAAAGAATGGGGTGGCTGAGAGAAAAAAACATAGTATTATGGGAGCAGTGAAGAAGATATCGCATGACCTAGGACTACCTCTATATTGGTGAGTTGAGGAACGTAACACAACATTCTATTTGCAAAAACAGAGTCGTAATGAGATTCTAGGCATGATTACATAAAAGGAGGATTTCTCAGAGAGAGAGCAAGATGTGTCGCACTTTAGGATTTTTGGAGCCTCTATATACTGCCAGGTCTCCAAAGAATCAAGGAATAAGATAGATTTGACAATAGAATTGTGGGTATTTTTGGGTTACACAAAAACTCGCCATAACTATCGTGTGTACTTGCAATCCCTTAGAATGACATTTTTTCGAAGGCAAGTAATTTTTTATGAGGAGAAGGTGATGTGCTTCTATCTTGAGAGGGAACTTCAGATCCCATAAGAAGAGGAGATTTCAGCTCAAAAGGAGGAGACTTAGGATGTTTTGGAACAACCACAGAGTGAGGAGAACAGAGTGTAGAAAACTACTCAAGTAGAACCATCCAGAGAAGGCTCAAAATGTACTATGGAATATGAGAGACTTTTGTAGGATGTGAGGGAGAATGTGGGTGCTCCTCCAAATCTGCACAAATAGATATGGTCACCAGATAAATGCATTGGCTACATGGCTCTAACTACTGATCTTGTATAGACTAAGCCATCATGTTTCGAGGAAGCATTAGAGAAACCTATATGGGTTGATGTAAGGGTGGAGGAATACGAATGAATTGTAAGAAACAATGTTTGGAAAGTGGTCCCAAGACTGACAAATAAATAAATTAGGGTTCACGATGGATATTTAAGTTAAAGAAGGAAACATATGTAAGAATAGAGAAGTACAAGACTAGTTTTGTTTCCAATGGGTAATATCATGTTGAAGGAATTGATTATGAGGAGACTTTTTCTCCTATAGAAAGGTACTCATCCATTCTTGTTCTAGTTATATATATGGGGTGGAAGATCCACTAGATGGATGTAAAAACAACATTTCTCAGTGGGGTCATTTAAGAGGAGGTATAAATCGAGCAACCAAAAGGTTTTGAGATTTTTGATAGAGAGTCTCATGTGTCCATACTCAAGTGAGCATTTTACAGTCTCAAGAAAGCACCCAAGCTTGGTACACCATGGTGAATTAGATGCAAACCTATATCATATTTTATTGGAAGGTAAATTTTTTATTATTTTCTTATATGTTAATGATTTAATTTTAACTGGTGATGAACAATTGATTAGATCTTGCAAGGAGGAACTTTCAAGAGAGCTTTAAATGAAGGACATGGGTCTCATTCAATACTTCCTTAGATGGGGAACTACTTCTCTCTCAGGGCAAGTATGTAAATGAGATACTATAGAGATTATGCATGGAGAGTTGCAAACCCATGGAGGCTCCTTTGACGACAAACTAGAGGAAGGAGCATGCCACTTCAAGTGACAAAGTGGATGCTACTATTTACTGACAATTAGTGGGTTCATTGATGTACCTTGTGAAGATATGACAAAAAATGTTCTATGAATTCAACTAGGTGAGCCAAGAAATGGTTAGGTCAACCAAATTATTTTGGAGGAAGACTAACCATGTTTTACAACCCTCAAAGGCACTACCTAGTTTGGAATATGGTACATATGGACATAGCATGTGAACATGTGTGGTTTCATAGATGCAGATTGGGTTAGGATCCCATTAGAGCGAAAGAGTACATCAAGTAGAATTTTGAGTGTTCTTTGTGAAATGGTTTCCTAGTAGAGTATGAAGTAGATATCTGTAACACTCAGCTTGGAAAAAGAAAAGTGCATTGTTGCAAGTGAAGCAACATGTGAGGTGATACAAATGAGAAAGATGCTTGTTTGATTTTTTGGTCAGATGACTAATCCACCTATGTGTTGAAGAATCTAGGGCCTACATAATTAAGGTTTTTCTTTGTTACATGATAACAATTTGTGAAGTGTTTATGCGATTTTGTCTTAGCTTGATGTTTACTTGATTATTAGCATGTGTATGTTAGCTTCATTAAAATACTATAAAAAAAAAGGAGACAAGAACAAAAATGTTCGGATTTCTGCCAAGTCCAAAACATCTCCCTCTTAGAGAGGAAAACCCATGCATAAAATCTTCTTATAGAGATTCCATTGATGAATACCAAGACCGTGACCCTTGACACAGTTATCCTCTCCAAGACCAAAACATCAATCCTCTGCACCATTACTGATGATATCTTCATGATGGTTGTGCCTATGAAGTCCTCACTGCTTCATCTTTCACACATCACTAAGATCTATTGAGATCTTCACTATGTTCTTCATTCTCTATTTAGGCTTCGTTATGATAATCCTTATGATGATTATTTCACCATGCTTCATTGAACACGAGGATCATCGCCATACCTTACTCATCATATGTTAATACAATAATCCTTTTTATGCCGAGACAATAAGTCTTTTACTATCATATAAATACATCCTTCAAGATAGTGATCCAAATCCTAATCCTTTTATTAATGTCAAGATTGTGACGAGTACCAAGATTATTGTTGTCAATATTGTATCTTCAACATTGAGATTAAAATATACCTCAGTTTGATGAGGATATGTGAGGAGGTAACATACCCTTATATATCTATGTCGAGATATTAAGGAAAGTATGTAGATATACCGTTTTTAGACAAAATCACTTATGTTCATTACATTTAGGTTGTTATAGGAATTCCACAAAGTTGCATGAGATAGAATTGTCATATCAGATCCAACCACACTGTATTTTCAACCGATATCTTCACTATTTAACTCATTCAAGATCCTCACAAGCATGCCAAAATCATTAGCCTTCATTTAGGATGAGACTACAGAGAGGATTTCACTGGAGATCATTGTCTCATCTGAATCCTTGCCTACAACTATATCATGTTTGAGGTTGCACTTGCCTGTACCCATACAATATCTTCGACATGCAACCCATCTGAGACCTAATACATGCCTTCCTGCACCTCATACCCATCTACATTTCAAAGGATAATGTGAGTGATTTATGACTCTGCCATTTGCGGATAACTCAATAGGGTGTTTATAGTGGTTTGTATCATATATTTGAGCTGACATGAACCATGAACCATTGTGTCTCTTACCCAAGCTGACATGAAGGCTTCTTCATAGCTTTCTCTTGCAAAATTATTTGAAGGATTATGCTTGGTCTTTGGAGGGATTCTTCATAACTATCTAGACTAAATTACATTTACGTAAACTCATAAAGAGTTTCTATACACATGACATGACCCTTTGACATAGAAATGAATCATAAATACATCAAGAAGAAGTATTTCACCTAGTGACACTTCTTGCTCATGAAACCCATGTAGCAATATTACAAAAAAAATTTATTTCCTTTCATTACATCAATTACAAACATCATGTCCTTATGAAGAATGAACCTAGTTACACTTTCTTCAACACTCCCTCTGAACTAGGAAGGTATTCATAATGGTACTTGGTCATTCTCAATCTGAATAATTTCTCATAAGAAGAATCAGATTTGTAATCCATCTATTATGGCATCATTTCAATGAACATTGTGTCCATATACCAAGCCCTTGACTAAAAACTCCATCTCTCACTTAGATCAAAGCACAATGTTGGTGAGACCAATGACTGATAGATGCACATCATCATTGTCTCTCATAGGACCATACCCCACTCGGGTGTTCTCTAAGTATCGCCTACTAGGACTATTTTCATCTTGGGTTCCCAACCATCAGGAATATCAGTCATCTTGCCCACCGTTGTCTTGGATTCCCTACCACATCCTCAAAGATTTTTGGATGCTAGATGATTACACAATCCTCCATTCTTTCTTCCAAGTTGAAGACAAGAATGTCGTGTTTAACTCTCCCTCTTAAATAGGGACGAGTTCCAATTTTCTCCTTACTCATAAATTTTCTCAAGTTCCTTTGCTCATTGTAACTTCCTAGAGCTCCATCTTACCCATGGAATTATCATCAGTGCTTTTTAGGGTCTTCTAGTTGATTCATGATCCAAAACATCGATGTCATCAATTTCTTCACATGTAGGGTTCAACCATCCATCACTTTCCTTCCTCATGTCATTACTTTTGTCCAGGAAAGTATCCTCCTTGGCTTTGCATCTAGGGCTTCCTTCATAAGGTCATCTATCTTCACCTTTCCTTCAATGGTGCTTTACAAGGTATATGGTTGTGACATCCTTCACAACTCTTCTTACATTTGCCATGCACACATGCCCATAATTTTCCAAGAGGTCAAACACCAGAAACAAATCACATATTATCTTTTGGTGATGGTATTTTTCCAATGAAATCTTTCTTGTAGGTATGAACATCCTACATACATGTTGACACATATCCCAATGATATTTGTTTTCAAGGGTCTTTATCCTTTCATACTTTCATTAGAGTCTTCACATCTTCTAGGAGATTTCATGTTCAAGTCTTCCTGATCTTCTATATGTTGATTGCCTTTATCAAGGTTTCATACTTAATGATCTCTTCCATCCTCATATCTTTCATTCCCAGGGCCTCTTAGAGCTCTTCAATTATAGTGAACTACCTCATAATTCATATGAGGACATATTATATTGATTTCATCTAGTTTGACTTATGTCTTTCTACATCCTTTCATAGGAGGAGATATTTTCCCCTTTGATCATGATTGATGTATTTTTTCTGTAGCCACATGACATTACAATATCAAATGCAAATACAATCATACATTCCTCATTTTTCCTTTAGGTATCTTTCAGCAGCTTCCTTGATTGAAAATATCTTCAATCCCTTGTTTTACTTGATTTTCCATGTCACTGAATCATCATCTCATGAGTTCCAAACGTTGGAATTCCTAACAAAATATTTGCTGCCTTCTCGGACTAGGAGATCTTGTGTTGAGATTTCTATGGAGATCCTTCAGGATCTAGTATATCCCCATCTGGAAAATGTTTCCTCTCACCTAGATGAATTATTCCATTCCTTTAATGTACAATGAGATTCCCAAGAGCTATGTTCTTCATGATTACATACAAGCGCTGATTTCCATGATACCACAGCGCATATTCTTACTATGATCATATCTGCATGGAATTATGATAAGATCCTTTTGAGTGGGAAACCATCTCATTCATAATGGTGATCTATTATTCCCTCTTTATTTGATCTTTCCTTAGCTCCCTCCACCCTTCCAGTGATATGAAATTCTCTTCCATAGTACTATTCTATCTTGTCAACCTTCCTTTACTTATCCGCACTTATTTGTGTCTTATCAACTTGAATTTCTCTATCTGACACAGGGATCATAGACTGTTGATTGAGGTAACCTTCTTGTTCATGGACATATATTATGTTGCTTACGAATTTCAATATCAATGATGATTATCTTTTCATCATTTTTTTCAGATCTCGTAACTGAGATCTCATGAAGATATTTCTTCATCCTTCTTTACTGCATTTTAGATAGTATATCCTCTAGCATTTCATGTATCTCCTTTGTTACTTTATAGAACCTTACGATTTTTCATGACTTTAAAGTAGACCATGATGTACTGACTCCACTACTTCATAAGGATTCTGTTAATCCTACTAAAAGCACTTTTGATGACCCATCCAATCTATAGATCTTTTTACAATGATGAATTCAATGAACCAAACTTGATTATAGAATAAAAGGTACTTACCTGATACATGAAGACAAGATCTTCACCTTGATTATGTTGGCTATTGTTGAGGTAGATGCATTGATGGTTCCTTCGGATAGGATCCTTGGTGAAGCTTCTCTTCAAGTCCTTCAAGAATAATTGACTTGAATATCTAGTCCTTGCATCATTGACCTGAGGATGCTTGCCATGATGTAATTCGATGGTACAACATCTTATTTGAGTATTGTATTCACTCCTATATATGCCCTTGAATCAAGTTTAGAAACTTTGAAAGATATTTAATCTGAGATAGTTTCTATCACTAAGATGTTGTAGGTGTAGCTATTGGAGGCATCTGTTTTCATGTACCATGATATCTTAAAATTGTTGTCATTCGATAACCCTTACTACTACAAACTTGTTGTTGTAAACTGATTCCTTGATATAACATTTGATTAGGATAATTCTTTAATGTAGCTCCTGTTATCCTTGAACTTGCTTTGATGCTTGAGTCTTGATTCTTGCATGTCTCTTTTCTTCCCTTCCTTTCATTGCTGAACCTATCTCTCTAATACCATGTTGAAGAATCTAAGGCCTACATAATTAAGTTGATTCTTCGTTACATGATAACAGTTTGTGTAGTGTTTATGCAATTTTATCTTACCTTGATGTTTACTTTATTATTAGTGTGTGTATGTTAGCTTCATCAGTCCATTATCAAAAATAAAAAGGAGAAAGAACAAAAATATTTGGCTTTCTGCTAGGGCCAACACCTCTCCCTCTTGGAGAGAAAAACCTACGCATAAATTATTCTTATAGAGATTCCATTGATGAATACTAATACCATGACGATTGACACAGTCATCCACTCCAAGACCAAGACATCAATCCTCTGCACAATTACTGATGAGATCTTGATGATTGCTACACTGATGAAGTCCTCACTGCTTCATATTTCACACATCAATGAGATCTATCGAGATCTTCACTATGTTCTTCATTCTATATTTAGGGCTTCATTATGACAGTACTTACGATGATTGCTTCACCAAGCTTCATTGAACACCAGGATCATCACCATACCTTTCTGATCATATGTCAATAAAATATGTTAATACAATAATCATTTTTATTATAAGAGAGTAAGTCTTTTAATATCATATATATACATCCTTCTAGATAGTGATCCAAATCCAGATCGTTTTATTAATGTCGAGACTGTGAAGAGTAGAAATCATTCCTTCAGATTAATCACATCAGTAGGATTGGGGCGACGTTTTGAACCATCTAAAAGGATGAACCACATTAGGTTGTTTGAAATGTTGACCCAATCCTACTGATGTGATTAATCCAAAAGGTTGATTTCTACATTATGGATCACAAAAGTCTTAGATCTAAGTATGAAGAGTACCAAGATTACTGTTGTCAAGATTGTATCCTTGATATTGGGATAACAATATACTTTGGTCTGATGAGGATATGTGAGGAGGTAAGATACCCTTATATATCTATGCTAAGATAATAAGCCTTGTATGTAGGACTACCGTTTGTACTCCAAATCAATTCTCTTCATAATGTTTAGGCTGTTATAGGAATGCCACCGAGTTACATGAGCTAGAAGTGTTATATGATATCCAACCACATTGTATTCCCAACCGATATATTCACTACTTCATGCATCCAAGATCCCCACAGGCATTTCGAGATGATTAGCCTTCATTTAGGCTAAGACTGCAGAGAGGATTTCATTGTGGCGCATTGTCTCATCTGAATCCTTGTCTATAGCTATATCTTCTCCAACGTTGGGCCTCCCTGTAGCCATAGAAGATCTTCGACCTGCAACCCCTCCGAGACCTAAGCCATGCCTTTTTGCACCCTATACCCATCAACATTTTAGAAGATAATGTGAATTTTTTCTGTGTCATTTGTGGACAACTCAATACGGTATTTATAATGGTTTGTATAATCTATTTGAGCCGATGTGAACCATGAACCATTGTGTCTCTTACCCAAGTTTACATGACATTCATTAATGTAATTAATTCATAATTGGAGCCAACATGAAGACTTCTTTATTGCTTTTGCTTGCAGACTTCTTTGAAGGATTATGCTTGGTCTTTAGATGACTTCTTCACAACTTTGTGGAGTTGATTACATTTACACAAACTCATGAAGATTTTCTATACACATGACATGACTCTTTGACATAGAAATAAATCCTAAAGACATAAAGAAGAAATATTTCACCTAGTGAGACTTCTTGCTCATGAAACCCAGGTAGAAAGATTACAAAACTAATTTATTTCCTTTTGTTACATCAATTACAAAGATAATGTCATTATGAAGGCCAAACCTAGTTATACTTTCTTCAACACTGCGATCTACTGTGATAATTAGAGTTGCATCAAGCTCTCTAAGAATCTTGTTTTCCACAATCGTTCCAAGCATATAGATATCTGGTATCACTATTTACGGTACTATGTGCAATGATAAATAACGTTGTTCTAGTATATTTCGACAGAGGAACAAGATGCTGACATTTTTACAAAGGCCTTATCAAGATGGAAGTTCAAGTTCCAAAGGTTGAGGATATGGGTGGCTAATAATCCCTTTTTTGCTGAGAGGG
>APFE031359507.1:0-11528 GCA_000404065.3 Pinus taeda | reverse complement strand
AGAGTCAGATGTTGACCACTACGTTTCAACGACACATAGCAGTACACCCACTTTTTTCACAAAAAGGATAGCGCCTGATCAACATTTCCATGCCATTCAGCTATTATCAACAGCTTAATCATCATGCTATAATGTAAACCCATTCTGCATGTGTATAATGTAAATAATCTCAGCAAATCCGTGTTGTGTATGTAATTGCATAGGTAAACCTACTTTTCTGGTGATGATCTACATTCCGGGAGGTTTTTTGTCTCACCGATCCATTCTCGAATGGTCGGCAAAGTTTTCCTTCAGCCTTACCCCAAAACCGGAATGGATTTTGTCACTGGGATCTTAGGCGAGTCTTAGTGTTATAGATCGAGTCTATGTAAAAGTGATTTGGGAATAATCCTAACTATTTGATTAGGTTATTTTATTATAAATTGTTTGGTCTGCTGGATTATATTTGTGTCGAAGAAATGGGTAGTCTGTGAGGGTCTTTTTCAAATGGGTTTTCCCCCTTATCATGTAAAGATATGAAAATTATGATGTAAAGTGTCTTAAGGGTTGGAAAAATAATTTATCCCCCTCGTAGGTTAATTAATTAAATTTTCTGGCCAAAAAATTAATTAAAATCCTAGGCCAGAAATTTAATTAATTTTGGGTCCTAGTTAAATTTAAATTCCCCAAAGCAAAATTCGTCAGTCCTTAATATTCAAATTTTAAAAAGTCCCTGGACTAAGGTAAATTGATTATTTTGCTAAATTTCAAGCCTTTGGTCCTTGGGGTTAAGTTAAAGTCAGAATTTCAAGAAAATTAATTCAAAAATTTAATTTTTGAATTAATTAAAATGCATTTAATTGAAAATTTTGAATTTCCTCACGAATTTAAAATTTCGACAGATGAGATTAAAAGATATTTTGATCCTCATCAACGGTCGAGATTGTTTTGACAAGGATCACTCGAACTAGTCGTTGGAAGATTTATCTTTAAATAGCAAGTCATTTGTCAATCAATTCATTCGATCTCTAGATCGTGTACTAAGCTCTCAAGCTCTCTTATATACTTTTTTGAATTAATGCAAAAGTCTTTGGGGTTTCAACGTGCTGTAGTGTTCCTCTTCATGAATTTATGGTAACATTGTTTTAATTTCTACTTAATATTATGTGAAAACTATCAATCAATAGCTCTCTTAGAATAATTTGAATATAGATATGTTCTTCAAAATTTTGTTGTTCTATTTCTCCACTTGATTTGATGGTTGATTTAGTGTTTGCATAGAATCTCTCAGGTTCGCATTGAGCGTTTGGGGATAGTCTTCGGTTGGACCAGCCAACTCTCAACACATATTTTCTGAAGAGCGTTTTTGGGCTAGTACCTCTCTAAAGTTAAAAAATCTTTTAAATATTTTGTGGAAATTTTCATAGATCTGGCTATTAAAAGCCTTAGATTATCAGATCTAGGAGCGGAATTGGACTCATACTCCTCAAATCTGATAGATCTGTAAATTATTTGTATAGATTTGTTATTTACTTGTGTAGATCTGAAATTTTGTAACATAATTTTGAATTTTAACAGTTGGGTTTTTGGGATTTTCTCTATTTTTGTACATATTGGCTATTGGGTTTTTCTCTTTTCACTTGTATAGGAATTGATCTGAGAAACTAGCCAAGAAAATCTTCAGATCTAAGCTAGATCTAGACCCTGGAGGGCAAGATCTGAGTTCAAAAATTGTTTGCAAGAATAGATCTGAGAAATCAGCCAAGTAAATCTTCAGATCTGAGATTTTTTCAGGCAGATTTAGGCCGTGGAGGGAAATATCTTGTCCCAAATATTTTTGCAAGGCCTGCCATTAAAGATTTTGCAATAAATCTGAAGATCTGAAGCAAAATAATTTTTTTCAGAACAAGGGTTTCAAGTTTTGGGGCTCCTAAGCCCAGATCTGCCTTCTCCTAGCCCAACGCTAGTTCTATTGGTCTTAGTGTTAGCTCTCATTGGCCCTAAATTCCCCTTGCTCCATTTCTGATTTGAATATTTGATTTTCTGAAGCTAATCATTGGTGGGTTTTTGTAGAAAATTTGATAAAAATTTGTGTTTCAAGTATTGAATTTTTTTGGCAACTTGGGCAAGTGATTTCAAAGCCTAGGGCGTAAGGTTTTGATCTCTAAACCATCTTTTTTCTCACTGTTTGCTACAGCAGACATTTACCTTTCTAATAGTGGTGAAAAACACATCTAATTGGTTTCAAATTAACTAAAAAAATTGCGAAATACATTAATAAGCCATTTATGTTTGATGTGTATCAAAAATTTAGCCTAGATCTACATTTTGGGTGATTGTTAACTCTGAATAATTCTGTTTTTGAAGTCTGAAATATAACAGTGGCAAAAGTTCATGTGGGTTAGCCTAAAATCAGTTCCTAAGTTGTCTAATACATTAAGGAATTAATTTTTTGAGTTGGGCATTCATCATTAGGCTTATTTCATGTTTTAATTGCTGACTATAATAAGTATATCAGATCTGATATAATTTTGAAAATCACATCATAACAGTCTGAAAATCTTTTATAATTCATGTGGGCAAGTTTGGAAAAATTTCGGTAAATTTTTGGCATAAAGATATCATTGATAGCTTACTGCTGCTGTCATAAAGTTTTTCTTACTGTTGTCCTAAAGTTTTTCTTATTGCTATTCTAAAAACTAATTTCCGAAAATTAAGTACTTTGTCATGGAATTGTGATAAAATGCATATATTCTTTTTTCATAAACTGAGTATGTTTAGCATCTATTGACATTGATTGCAAAGAAGGTTTTGTTCTCTTTGAGGTATAATTGTATCACAAAGATTTGAAATAAGCTTGCGGTTTAATTATAATATTTTAGGGGTTCATTTTTAAATCTTCAGCGAACATTTTGGTGATCGAGGGCTTTTGTGACACAAGTGTTTCTGATCCTCAAGTCTAACTCCATCCCATCATCTAGTGCATTCGCATTTAAGTTAGCTTTGCATAAATAAAATTTACTTCCAAGCATAAACTTGGTCAATAGAGAGATAGGTATCCATCCATCTTTGCTTGAGAAGCCTACTTTTAATAGTATTTAAAATGGTGACCTTGCAGTCGTCAGAGCCACAGCTCTCTACAGGGTCAGAGACACCAAGTATGTTAGATTTTCGGGAGAGGTATCGTTAATCATACCTTAGTTTGCTTCGCCTTATCTTCTCTCTGCCAATTACTACGAAATTAGGCTCAACACAGAAGGGATTGAAGGATTCATATTTAACTAAAATTAACCAAGATTCTTGCATCTCACATTAGCTTTAGGATCTGCTTTTCATATAAGACAATCATTCATCTAAGCAGCAGTTGCTAATCGATTATTTGGTTTTAATTTCCCTAGCAAGATCGTTGACTCCATAAGGCACTGGTATCAATCGTTTAAAATTTAATCAAATCCTTAAGTTTTGCTAAATCTTAATCAAGTACTTGATCACTTCACTATGTCTCCCAAACTCGTTGGTTCCCAACTAATTCTTCTTCATTCCATTTTTTCATAGGGTCTACCCGCCTTAGCCTGTTGTAGGGAGACAGCTTAAACGGAGAGAATGGGGATCAGAGTAACAGCCCCCGATCTGAGCCGTTGCCGCGATGCCTAGACATTTTGTGCGACAATAGGTCCTTCAGCTGCTTGATCTCCTTCCTTTCTTTGATGTCATGAAATCTTTGTTCGAACTTCTTTTAGGTAGGGCACCATCCATCAATCACCTTCCTTCCTGATTTTTCATGTCATTTCTTCCTTCGTGGAAAGTGAATTTCTTGTCATACATCAGATTGTCTTCTCATATGGCTACTCCTTTGTCATATGTCCATGCTTCAAAATACTCTTCTCATGGACGCTTCGTTGTACTTGCTTGTTTACATGCTTCGACCTAGTAGCCCTTCATGACTTCATCCTGATATTGCTTCAACATTAAGTTTTGTTAGATGGTTTTCTTCATCATGACATCTTCGTAGAGTAGAATCAGTTATTTGCATCTTTCATATCTCCAAGGCCTTCATAGGTGTCAAGGGTCCTTCCTTCCTTTGTTAGAGTTGTCCTGCCTTCTTTCAGGAGATATTTTCAAACTATCTTGTCAGACAGTGATTCTCGATGATCATGGTGTTCTTTACATGCTTGATCTCTTTCTTCATTTGCTTCTTCTTGGATAGATTGGTCAACCACCTTATGCTCCTTGTGAGAGCACTTCTTCATTGCTTGCTTCTTGGACTAGTCAGCATTTCTTCTTGCCTCTTAGTCAAAAATCTTATACTCCTTATCTGAGCATATCCTTTTGTTGACCTTTATTGCATTGTAGTACATACCTTCGAGCATGTCATTGGTGAAAGAGATTCTTTCATACTTGATCACGTTATAGAACTATTCCCATGATTCAATAATATACATATGATAACGTGACTAAACTTTGATGCATACATACATCATCTTGATTCTCCTTTGATCATTTTGACTTTATTTGATTGTTCATGGTGTGGCCCTTCTTGCTTCATCTTAGTTTGCCTGCACGTCATCCTTTTCTTGAATCCCATGAATGGGACTTCCCAATGAGACATCTGCTTCTTATTCATGAATTTTCTTTTGAAGATTCCATCATAGGATCTTGAAGACCCTTACCCTGCAAATGTTTCTCTCCTTTTGATGATCGAGGTCTTCTAAGATTCTTATTCATAATCAATTTTCTTTCATAGTGGATGAGGTTCTATTCTAGGTATGCTCCTTCTACATGAATATCTTGAGCTATGTCCATCATGCTCCTATATTCTAGAAGATATTTCTAACCATGCATTTTGTTCTCATTTATAAATGCTCTTTCTACATGAGTATCTAGAACTCTATGTACTTCATGTTTCTAGATTCTAGAAGACATTTCTAGCTATGCAATTTTATTTTATTCCTACATGCTCCTATCCTACTCAAAATTTTGAAAGAAGACTTGAAGTAAAGAGCTTGACTTAGTCATAGTAGAGGTCCAGAGGACCTTCCTTCTTTTGCTTCTTTTCTTCTTCTTTCACCTCTTGAGTCATGTGAGCTTCTTCCCTCTTCCTTTTGTTGTTGTTGTCCTTCTTAAGCTTAGGACAATTTCTTTTGTAGTGTTCATATTCTTGCCATCCATAGCATTTTATTTTGGACGTGTTTTTGTTGTTTGTTCCTCGTGGACCAAATTTGCCAAATTTTCCCTTTCCCTTGGCCATGGTAGCAAATGCTTGCTCCTTTGATCCCAAATCTTCCTTTGCTTTAAGTCTGGTTTCCTCTGTCTTGCATAGAGACCACATTTCACTGAGTGTGGTTTCTTCCTTCTTGGCATATATGCTTGATGTGAAGTTGCCCCAATCCTCAGATAGAGCATTGAGTACTGCAGTTGTCATTTCTCTGTCACACATGACATCCCCAAGCTCTTGAAGTTGAACCCTCATCTCAGAGATCTTCATGAAGTAGGGAGTTATTCCTTCCTTTGATATCTTCATCTTGTACAATTCATTTCTTAGAGATATCACTTCTCTGACTGTGGATACCGAGAATAGCTCTACTAGCTTATCATAAATTTATTTTCATGTTTCAAATTTGGAGACATAAGGAATGAGAGAGTCTTTGATAGATTCTATTAGAATCCTTTGAGCTCTTGTCTCATCCTCATTATACTTGGCTAAGGCTTGAGTTTGTTCCTTAGCAAGGATAGTGATATTCCCTTTGACATGGTCTAGGAGTTCATTCTCCTTGAGAAGTAAATCAATCCTCTTCTTCCATGCAAGAAAGTTATTGGTACCTACCAATTTATTGCTTTCCTCACAAAAAGATATCGATGTATATTCAGAAGGGGCCATATACTTACTTGATAGATTTTGTGATGTAGTGGATTTGCTTTCTCCTTGAAGACTTGATGGCTTGCCTTCCTAGGATCTTGATGTTCCTCAAGTTGCCTTCTCCAAGTGGACTTGCTTGATGAAGAGATTTGCTTGGTAGCTTGTAGATGATGTAGCTCCCTCTTTGATCTGCTCTTCTTTGTAGGTGCCTTTGTGTAAGGCTCTTCTTCTTGCTATGTAGTCTTCTGTGATGAATGATAGATGGTAGGCCTTCTTTTCTTTGAGTAGATTTGGCTTGATGCTTCAACCTTGTAGATGCCTTCCCTTGATGAGTGTTCTTGAGTTGCCATTTCCTTGATGTGTCACCTTAGCTCTGATACCATGTTGAAGAATCTATGGCAATTAGGTTTTTTATGATTCTTCTTGACTTGATAACAATTTTTGGAGTATTTTCATTTTTCTTGTTAGCTTAATCTTCTTCTTCTTATTAATGCATGTGTGTGCACTTCATCAAACTGCTATCAAAAAACATACGAACAAGAACACAAGATGTTGGCTCTCTGCCAGGGCCAAAACCTCTCTTCTCTTGAGAGGAAAACCCTTTAGTAAGTTTCTCTTATCGAAGCTTCTTATTGATCAATGTTAAACCCTAGACCCTTGACTAGAATGTCCTCCAAGCACAAGTCAAGTCCTTCCTCTTTTCTGCACTTCGTTCCCTGGCACTTCCTTCTTCTGGCACTTCGTCCCGCTTCCAACTGTTGTTAGATCTTGTTGCACTTGCTCTAGAAGAGATACCTTTGATGAGACCCTTTCCTTATGATGATCCCTTCCTTCTCTTCACCAACCAACGAACTTGTATGACTGTAATGGGAGGGTTGTTATGACAACAGAGATAGCCTCCTTCTCCTCGAAGGACAAAGGTTTTGGGTTATTTCTCTCTCTCTCATGTGCGAAGGTAACGCTAAGGTTTTGCAACTGCAAGGTCGGACTTGTGAAAGTCGCAGAAAGAAGGTCGAAGAAAGGACTACTAGGTCACCTACAAGCCCTAGAAGGAGAAGCAACCCAAGTGAAGGTCAAAGGAAGCCTTGGAATACCTAAATTTGCTCAAAGGTGTGGAATCAGCAACTATTGCAGGGGCTGAAAATTTCAGACCTACAGTGGAGGCTGAAATTCTATAGCTGGGGGTCGAAATTGTGCAACTAGAAGAGACTTGACTGGGTTTGACTTTCATATAAGAAGCACATCATCAAGAAGATCTAGCTTGGTCTTGGAAGGGTATTGGTCGTTGTCTAGAGGTCTTGGAATTCGTATTTGAAGAATCAATAAGAATAGAAGAGATTTGTGGGTTTTCCTCTCAAGTAGAGAGGTTTTGGCCCTAGCTTGCAACCTACATCATGTGTTCTTGTATACTATTGATCTTCATGTTTTTGGTAACTAATTGATTATAAGAACAACATAATAATAAGAGAAGAAGCTAATAATCAAGAAAAAGTAAAAATACATCACAAGCAGTTATCAAGTATAAGAGAAATCACCCTAATCTAGCTACCCTAGATTTCTCAACATGGTATCAGAGCTAAGGTGACATCAACAAGAAGAGGCAATTTAAATATCATCCAATTGAAATAACAAACACAAGGACCAAGCACAAGGAGAGCTAAGAAGCATCAAGGACATCAAATCATCAAGGAATTCAAGGAGCAACAAGGAGGAGTTCCCATCACATCACAAGGATCTCATCACAACTTTTAGAAAAAGAAAAGGACCTCAAAAGACCCTACCTCCATTCAAGAAGGACTTATCATTTGAAGTACCTTGAAGTCTCCACATTCTACATCCAAAGGAAGCAAGAAGAAGCAATGCCATCATCATCAAAGAAATCAAGGTAATCTCTCTCTCATTGAAGAAAGGATCACTTTTCAAGCATACTTAAAGGAATATATCTTCATCAAGAAGACATCTTCCATTATCAACATCATCAATAAGGCATCAAGTTGGAGATATCATCATCAAGGAGCATCTTCACTTGAAAAGTAAGTATCTTTACTTCTATGTCTAAATCTACAATCAAAATGACTTCATTTTGCAAGGAGAGCAACAAATTGGTTGGGTCATCAAACTACCTTGCATGGAAAAAGAGGATAGACTTGATCATCATAGAAAATGAAGTTATTGAATATGTTAAGGGTCCAATCTCCAAACCATCTCAAGAGCAAGCTCAAGCATTATTGAAATATATGAAAGGAGAAATAAGGGCTCAAATGATACTCATAGAATCAATCAAGGAGAAATAAGAGCTCAAAGAATGCTCATGGAATCAATCAAGGATTCACTCATCCCCTACGTAACAAAGATGGAGACATCAAAAAAAATCTATGAAAAATTGGTAGAATTGTTTTTCGTAAGCATTGCAGGAGAAGTTATATCATTGGAAACCGAATGAAGGTATCAAAGAAGAAGGGATAGCCTCAGATCTTATGGAGGTGTCACAAATAAAAGATCAACTTCAAGAACTTGGAGAAATAGTGTTTGATAAAGAAATGACTATCGTTGTGCTCAATGCACTACCTAATGAAGGGGGCAACTTTGTATCAAGCATTTGTGGAAACTAGGTTGAAGGCAAAGGGTGAACTTTGGTCATTATGTAAGATTGAATAAACTAGGTTGAAGGGATCAAATGAACAAGTTCAACCATATGCTTCCATGGCCAGGAGAAAAGGAAAGTTTGGAAAATTTGATCCTCAAAAAAAGAAGATCAATATGTGAAAGATATTAGAATAATGTTTTTTAGTGTTTAATGCTCATATATGATTGTAATTAGCAGTTTCTTGTTAGAAACCTGTTGTTTCTATATTCTTAGTAGAAACTTGTTGTTTCTACTTTCTTAGTAGAAACTTGTTGTTTCTATAAACACAGTTGTATTATTTATTGAGCTTCACTGCTCATTGTAAATCAATTCAAATCATTCATTGATTATGGTATCAAAGCTTTGATATTTCTTTCGAAATAATTTTTCATTGTTTAAAAAATTTGGTGTTTCATTTTGAAATTGCTCTCTAGGAATCTGAAATTTTTTTTTACTGGGCATCACAATTTCTGAGCCGCAGTTTTTTTACTTTTCGCAGCGATGATCTCTGAGATTTTTGGATTTGGTTATATAAGGGTTTTGCTCTGAGATTTTCGCGAATTCTCAATTCTCAGATCATATGGAAACCCCTTAGTGAAGCCGAAGACACAGGACCTCGGTGTATTCTCAGAGGTTAAAACTAAGGGGAGCACCCGCTCAAGGTACGCGAAGCACCCACGCAGCGGCATTCTCGATAAATAGTGGTTACTAGCTAGTGACGACCCACGCCGCAGCGTTTGCATTTCACGGTATTCGTCGTCATCGCACAAAGTTAAACAAGTCTATGAGGCGAACGGAGTTGTTCTTCCTCCTCGTGATGTTCATGGTGCTGCTCTCACCACCAAAGATTCGAACACTCAACCAAAAGATACAAAGTATGTGTGCGCACAATTTCTACCTGTAACGACTGATAATAATGGCGATGACCCTCGTGCTGATAACATCACACGCAGCCGCCGCGCGATCCTAGCTGTCACTCCGTCAATCACACGCAACCGACGCTTGATCCTAGTTGTCACTCTGTCTCGTCGCCGTTGTTGCTTCTGCATGCCATGCAGAGAGATTTCACAAGCAGCAAAAAAAATTCCTCCAGCTCGGGCAGGGAAAGTTCGCCTGCGTCGGGATCAGATGATTGGCTCACCCTCAAACAGTCACCCAAAAATTGGAGATATTGCCTTCAATTAACGAAGCGCCAGCCTTTGATAGTCCCAATTGGGAGGAGCAGCACCACGAACAGCACGAGGAGGAAGAACAACTCCATCCTGGTACAACTGGTACCGATCAAGATAAGTTTGATGATCGAAATTGAGAGGCTGTTATGCTTTTCAAACTATCTGTGACTGATGATCAGTTACCACAGATTCCTTCCCGCAAGACAATTGCCGAAATCTGGCAACATTTGCAGAAACTGCATGAGACATCCGACAAGAGCAGAGCTTTCTTTCTAAAGAATCAGTTATTCTCCATCATGATGGACGAACATATGTCTTTACAGGAATATCTTAACAAGATTAAAGACATTCGAGATCAACTCGAAGCCATTGGTCGGACCATGGAGGAAGAAGATATGGTAGTCATCACTCTGAAAAGTCTACCGAAACCTTATGAACACTTCATAGAAACATTCAACATTACCACCACTAATGTTGATCTGACGTTTCCAGAGTTATGCACCAAACTCCTGCAGCAGGATCATTGGAAACAGCAATTTGGTAGTGGTGCTTCATCAACCTCATCAGAAAATGCTTTTGCTGCCAAATATCAGTCCTCTCAGTTCTTTCAGTAGAAAGGTTCTTCTCAGGCTTTTGATCTCGCTAAAAAAAAAAATGTGCGGTGTAATTACTGTCACAAGTTCGACCACATGAAGAAAGATTGTCGATAGAGGATTGCTTCTGAACAGAAGAAACAGGGAGGGTCTCATCAGACAGCGAATGTTGTAGAACATTTCGAGCAAACAGAATCTGCCTTTTACACCTTTATGGCTAAGAGGTCCTCAAATCATGTCCCATCTTCTGCCTGGTACATCGACTCGGTGCATCACATCATTTCTCTCACAGGCATGACTGGTTTATTGACTTCTCATTTTTCAGTGATTCCGTGGTATTCGGTGGAGGTGAAGAGTACACAGTGGTTGGCAGAAGTACAGTTCAAATCCAGTCTAGTGGGCGCACACTCATCTTCCTGAATGTGTACTATGTTCCTGGTATGGAAATTAATTTGTTGTCTGTCAGCCAGATTATGAGGAACTCTCCTCAGCGCATTGTGGTGTTCAGTGCACACAAGTGCTCCATTATTGACAGGGAAACTCGTCTTACGGTTGCTATTGGCCTAGAAGATCATGGCCTATATAGGCTTCTTGACACTAGTGATTCTCCAGAAGTGGCTCTAGCAACTTGTGTTTCTCCCATCAGCACTCTGTGGCATCCAGTGTTTTTAAAACCGGTGGAAAAAACCGGTTACCGGTCTGACCGGCCGGTTAGCTAGGCCACCAGTCAGAACCGGCCTGAAAACCCGGTCTGGACCCCTCCTTTGCCTGAATTGTGACCTAACCGGGCCTTAACCGGCCGGTTTAGGACAGAACCGGCCGGTTTTTAGCAAATCGGCCGGTTTATGGTCAAGCCCACCGAAAAGAACAAAAGCGGTTTCCAGTGACCGGTTTAGGGGTTTTGGGGGGAAGGGAAAGGTGTTTTCCCTCCAAAAAGACCCTCTCCTTCACTATAAGAGACCCCTCTCACTCTCATTTGTCTCACACAACTCATTTGGAGTGTTTGTGAGTGTTTGTGAGTTTGTTTGTGAGCTTGGAGAGTGTGGAGTTTTTGCTGAAGTAGTCATCTTGGAGTTGGAGTTGGCGCTATTTTGGAGATAGTGTGTAGCTGTCAGTGGAGTTGCCATCTTCAAGAGGAGGCTAAGGGAGCTATTTTGCATTTCCAGGTAAGGATTTGCACTTGATAATTCCTTATTTGAGTCTGCTGTCCATAAATGTTTTTTTTTATGTGTTATTACTTCTAGTTCTCTTCTCACTTCTATCATCTATGATTCATGTATGCTATAAACTCTAGCTCTATG
>APFE031359506.1:16757-56979 GCA_000404065.3 Pinus taeda | reverse complement strand
CATATTGCAGTAGGTGGTTTTCACCCACATTGGGTTTCCACCTTATATCTGGTGTTCTTTGATGTGACTGTCTGTTTTCTTGCTCATTATTTTATGGTACTGATATGCAAAAATAATTCAAAGTGTAAATAAGGAAGATTTGTTAAAAGAACTAGATAATACTGATTCACCCCCCCTCTCAGTATTATTTTCAACATTATTTATACCGTTGAGTTTGATATGGACACAATTAGATCCAAAATCATGGTGATGTGCTTGAAACATGCACACTTTTTAATCCTCTGCCAGTGTGGGGTGGCCCACCCTTCAATTTATTCATATAACAATGCTCCACTTTATAGGCCTAAAATGTTAGGCTACTATGAATATATAACATAAAATTTGTGTGAAGGATTTTAACCATACTTTGGCTATATGAGCCCTTATAAAACCTTATCTCTCTCTCTCTCTCTCTCTCTCTCTCTTTATATATATATATATATATATATAAGACAAACTGAAAAGTGGCTACAACATATCCCATGCATGGATTAACACTGTTATATCACAATTGCACTTTGTTATCACATGGAAATATTTCATTAAAATCAACTCTCGTGGGGTCCTAAAATTAAAGTTTATCAAATTTAATGCACGTTTCCTTTTGATTTGGCAGCGCTCATTCTAGCAATATAAGTAAAGTGCACTTCCAAATAAAAACACAGTGAATGGCCAATCTAACAAAGACATAGGCGAACACCTCCCAAACCAATCATTCCCCAGATCACATTTTATTTTATTTTTTTAATGGTCTGGTACCCATAAGATATTTGACATTAAGTTAAAACATTGACTATATGACATCATTCGGATGGAAAAGACTGTCGGATATCTGAATTTATATCGATGTACGAATGAGTTAGTTCCACAACTCTCTTGTCTCATTAAACTATTATATCTGATGTCCAAGCGTAAGATGTTTTTCCTCTATGGCGGTAGATATTCGACATTTAGCCCGTTGCTTAAAATTATTGTAACATTGATTATCTGACGCTATACGTCTGACATCTCATTCCTTACCAATGGAGCAAACTGTCGGATCCCGTTAGACTGGAATAATAAGGAATCACATATCTGATGTCCAAACATCAGATATTTTGGTCTCTATGGTGGCATATATTTGACGTTTATCCCATCTCAAATCCATTGTATGTTGTCGTAAAAAATTTAAGTGCAAAGCATCAGATGATCAAAGACAATTTTGGCCAACTTTGGAGTCGGATCTTCGACGTTTGTCTTGTCGAATATCCAATGCTAAAAAAACAATCGACTGTTTGACACAATCCCACCGATGAGAATTATATCTCCAATGTGTCAGATAACATATGACTATGAGTTGAATAACCAACTAATATATGTTGGATTTTTGCCCCATTTGTATTAGTGTGGGGTCTTGTGCCATGTTGGCATCAATATTTTGCAGACCCTTTCAAATATTGGAAAGAGTGGGACTAATTGCCTATAGATTGGTCTCGCAAACCACAATGAATGAAAAAAATTGAATAAGTTCCATGACTTATGTATAATTGAATGTGAATGACCACATGACTGATTTGTTATTGGTTAATGTATGGCTCTATGTTAACTCTTGAATGGTCATTGAATAATATTGCATTCCTTGATGGGAAAATGTTAAGTGGGCCCTTTTAGATAAATTGGAAAATCAATATTATGTGGATGATGTGAATGTTTCTTGATGTTATATCCAAATGTGAATGGTTGCATGAAGACATGCAAATAATTGCTATTACCAAAATTTCGATGGTTGGCATGCTTATAAATTGAAAGGACCCTTGACTTGTTTAATATTATAATGCACTCAATCTATGCAGAGATGGATTATGCATTATGTGTGCCGTGTATGATAGACATATGTAAATGTTTAATGTCTCATTCTCATCGTGGGATTGCTTCAAGCCACATTTGGATCTAAGAAAAGCTCAATAGAGCCTTGCGAAATCCTCAGAATACTCATCTAGATTGGACCATTATATTGTTTTTCATCCATTTCAATGCATTTGGAGTGGAAAAAGTGGAGGAATAAGCTCACAGGACCATTTTTACTAGCGGGACCCAGTTTGGCAAAACGAGGTATGAAACCTTTCGGGAAAATTTTGAGGCATCAAATGGCATTTTTTGAGGGAAAAAATTTTCTGCTCCAGTGTAACACTACTTCATGTTATTCTACACACAAAGATATTTCCAACGATGCAAGAAGTGCACCAATTGAAGTCTGGATGCAAAAGCTATGCCACTCAGAAGTTGACCTTCCTGTTTTCACACCTTAGTTTGAGAGGATGCCACGTCAACACTCATTATTCATGGAAAAGGGGCGAGCCACGTGATTATGATGTAAAATAATCTAGAAGATTCCATATTGTAACTCTAGTTAAGAGTTTATGTATTCAAAATTAACCACTAGTAGGCTATTAGGTTGTGTTATAACTGACCCACTAGGAGGAAGAGGCATTCTATTCTTTCAAGAGTCTTTTGTTCCATAGTTGAGCAAAGATAGCCATGGGAGATAGGAGATAGAGAACACAAAGAGGATATGTGCATTATATCAACCAATGCGCCACAAACATTACTTCTTTGTACCTGCAACCATATTTCCATATAGAGAAAGAGAGCGAAACAACCACACCTTCCAGTTGGGTTTTTTCCTGAAAGGGTTTCCTAGAGAGCATATCTTGTGTCTTATGTATGTGTGAGCTTATTTTTTTTCTCTACTTTTCTGCCAAATTTCCATTCACATGCATGCACTAATTACATTTAAATCTACAGATCTTAAAGTTTATTAAAATTGTAATAGTGTAGAATCTCAGATATTGAATATAATATTATCATATATGTTGTGACGAACTGTCTAATGGAATATCCATGAAAATTTATGGATAATTTGGTATCAGAGCATGTTACTTCGAGTATTTTCTGGAGATTGCAGGGATCTAGATTGACAAAGGCAAAAATCATAGAACCCTAATCATAGGCAACAAACTTGTAAACGAACCTCGTGATCCTGCAAAGGTGAGGTTTATGTAGCTGGAACAATAAGTCGTAGATATCAAATGCAATGTAAACCTACTAATGGTGGCATTGAATAGTAAGCTAGGAGTATTTGGATAATATGGGGGTTTGAACGTGGAGGATAAATTAGAATGGGGATCAGCAGATCGGGGAGAAAGGAAGAACCAGTAAAATAAAGGACTTGAAAGAGATCAACCCAGTACGAGTGTTGTGAACCAATCAAAATCCATGTTTAAAATGGAATAAAAAGTCGATATCAAGCATACCATGATGATATCAACGCTTTGGAGATGAACCATTGGTTATAGTAGCTAGAATTTTATTTCAATGTCCATCAGATCGAGGAAGGGAAAAATATCTCATTCGCGTGACTGAAATTGGAGGGCCATGCACTAACTTGGTGGGAGAGCCACACAGAAACCCTGAGGTTGGAGGGAGAACCTACAGTGACTAAGTGGAAGGATTTAAAAATGCTCATTCAGTCACAGTTTTATCCCATTGGGTACATGGAGGACTAGTGGATCCAGTGGCATTGCTTTATGTAAAAGTCGGGCCAAAGCATGTAAGAGTACACCACAGAATTCAGGAATATGGATATAATATTAGGTATCTCTCCAAATAACCTAGATGTACTCCTCAAGTATTTTGGGAGTCTACATCGCCATCTGCATAATTGATGTTGTTCAAGCCCAAATTGGTGGACGATGCATATGTACAGGCACAATACTTGGAGAACATAGGCATGAAAAGAGCACAATCAAGTGGATCGAAGTAGAAGGAGCAATAAGAAGTTTCTAAGGAGTGGAAGAATAAGAAAAAATGGGGAAAGATAAGAAGATGACGACCACATTATACTAACACAAAGATCCTAGCAACCACTGCAACATCGATGGCCATACAAAGGAAAAATATTGGAAGTTGCATCCAGAGCTAAACCCGAAGAACAAGAAGAAAGATAACAAGAAGAAGAATCTCATGGCCATTGATTCGAGTAACCAAGTTGAAAGAAAATCGAATTTGGATGAGAAGATCATATGTATGTAAGTATAGAAGGAGGTGAATTTGAGTAGACTTTAGCAATAGGAATATAAGAAATGACCAAACTTTTCCATGTAAAAATACAGGTCAGGAAGACAATTATTGATGCTCTATTTGACTCAGGATCACAAACGAATCTCATTGTAGCAAAGATGATCAAGAAGTTGGGACTGGAATTTCATGATCATTCAAACCCGTATCCATTGGGATGGGTAAATAAGGATGCAAAGTTGAAGGTAACAAAAAAATGTAAAATCAGATTTGCTATCAGTGCTGATTTTATTAATGAAGTAGGTCACCTAGATGTGGTTCACGTTGATGTACATGGAGTCATGTTTACAAGTCTGTACATGTACATGCATGATGTAATCTTCATGAGGAGAACCAACCAGTATCAACTCATCAAGGATGAAATTTTTTTCATCATCAATTCCCACAAATGCAAGTAAAAAATCTCAACGGTAAGTGCCAACTAAGCCAAGAAATTGATCAGTTCCAGCAAGAAGTATGTTTTATTTTTTTTAAGAGAAAGTTAGTATGCAGAGGAGTCAATAAGAGGTAAGGCATCCCTAGAGGGGTGTACTAAGTTTTTTTGGAGGATTTGTTACAAGCATACAAGGATGTGTTCCGAGAGCTTGAAGGGTTACCACCTAAGAGAGCAGTGGAGCATGAGATCCAATTATTTCTAGACTCCCCATTGCCAAATATTGGGTTTTACAGGAAATCTGTTATAGAAGCAAGTGAGGTGAAGAAATTGTTGCAACAACTACTAGAAAGGGTGTCATTCGACAGAGTACATCACCATGTGGGTCACCCATCATCATTGTGCCAAATAAGGATGGGTCTTGGCGGATGTGTACAGATTATAGGGGGTTGAGCAAAATCATGCTCAAGAAAAGAGACCCTCTGCTCAGGATAGATGATTTGTTGGATTAGTTGTAGCAAGAAAAATACTTCTCCAAGCTAGACTTGAAGTATGGATATCACCAGGTTTGAGTCAAAGAAGAAAACAAATAGTGTATGTGTATTGGCCCAAGATGCATGAGCAGGTAGCTATGTTCATAAGAAGATGCATGTTTTTTTGTACCAGCAAGCCTAGCCACAATAAACAGGGTCTATATCATCCTTTACATGTGCTTACTCATCCTTGGGAAAGAATTTCCATGGAATTTGTGGGAGGTTTACAAATAACCAGGAAGGGACATGACTACTTGTTCGTGGTAGTTGACATGTTTAGCAAGATGTATGTTATGATGCCCTGTAAAAAGACTATCAGTAGGAAAGAAGCAACAAACTCGTTCTTTGGACAGGTTTGGGTGCACTTTGGGATACCAAGGAGCATCATTTTAGATAGGGATACAAGATTTTTCAGTGCATTTTGGACTACATTGTGGGAGAATATGGAATCATAGTTGAAGAGGTTTACAACATTCCATCCACAAACAAATGGGCAGACAAAAGTAGCCACTAGGACTTTGGTGCAACTTCTAAGGGGATACAACCAGAAGCATTTGAATACCTGGGATTAAAATCTAGTATATATACAACATTATTATAATAGAGCAATCCACACTTCTATAGGAAAGTCCCCATTTGAAACTTGTTTTGGATATTTTCCACCTTCACCTTTGGATATTTCATATGGGCAACAAGGAGGAGTGAGGGAAGATCTTATTGGAGATGCATTGAGGGCTGAAAAATTTATAGAGAAGATTAGGAAGATCCATCCACAGGTACAAGAAACACTGCAAAAGTCACAAGATAAGTATAAGTCTAGGCATGATAAACACAAAATAAAGAAGTCATTCAAGGTGGGAGACAAAGTATGGTTACATTTGAACAAGGAGAGGCTGTAGGGGCCTGGTAAGAAAATCGAGGCTCTGAGGTATGGTCCCTTTGAGATACTGGAAAAGGTGGGTGATAATGCCTATCAGCTTAGTTTACCACCATATATGCGCATTTACTCAGTTATGAATGTAGAACATTTGAAACTCTATGAGCCTTCCACGCTAGATCAGGAAGAGGAACAAGTCCTACCTTTTATGCAATATTTGGGACCAGATGCTCAGGAAGAGTTGACAAAAGATACAATTTTGTAGAAGAGGTCCAAAACTACAAGATAGGGGCAACATGGCCTTTGGTAGATTAGATTGATCTAGATTGGATCATTATATTGTTTTTCTTCGACATCAGTGCATTTGGAGAGGAAAAAGTGGATGAATTAGCTCACAGGACCATTCTTACCAGCGGGACCCGATTTGACAAAACATGGTCTGAAACCTTCCGAGATAGTTTTGAGGCATTAAAGGATTTTTTTGGGGTAAAAATTTGTTTCCTTAATGCAACATTATTTCATGCTATTCTACACACACAGATATTTCCAACGATGCAAGAAGCACGTCAATCAAAATCCATATGCAAAATTTATGCCACTTAGAAGTTTACCTTCCTATTTTCACACCTATAGTTCGGGAGGATGCCAGTTCAGCCCCCATTATTCATGGAAAAGGGGCAAGACATGTGATTATGATGTAAAATACTATAGAAGAGTCTATATTGTAACTCTATTTAAGAGTTGATGTAGTCAAAATTAACCACTAGTAGGCTCTCAAGTTGTGTTATAATTGGGCCACTAGGAGGAAGATGGATTCCATGATATCTCCCCTAGCTGAGCAAAGATAGCCAGGGGAGATAGGAGGTAGAGCACATAGATAGTATTTGTGCACTGTAGCAGCCAACGGGCCACAGGAATTACTTCTTTGTACCAGCAGCCATATTTTCAGACAGAGAAAGAGAGGAAAGAGATCTCAACTTCCAAATGGGTTTTCTCCTGAAAGGGTTTCCCTGAGAGCATATCTTGTGTCTTATGTGTGTGTGTGAACTTAATTTGTCATTCTCTACTTTTTTGCATAATGTCCATTTGCATGCATGAACTAATTACAATTAAATATACAAATCTTAAAGTTTAATAAAACTATAATAGTGTAGAATCTCATATATTTAATATAATATTATAAGATTTGTTGTGATGAATTGTCTAGTGGAATGTCCATGGTAGTTTACAGATAAAATACCTAAGCCTATGCATGGCTTGCAGAGGATTTTATTTCGGTTGGATAAGGCTTTGAATCAATTTATTCAAGAGAACCCTGGTGTTGGTGCTATTGATGGTTGTGCAGACGAGAATTTTCCCCATCGTCCTACGTGAAACTTATCGTCGTGTCATACCTTCCTCACCAAGTTGTTTGCATTGGTTTCCTTGGAAGTGGGTGTTGTAGATGGAGAGTGCAAGATAGAATTATTCCCATCGTCCAATGTGATACTTCATGTAATGCCACATTGTTCTTGGTAGTTTTAAATGATGAATACTTTGAAATTAGGCATAGTTGATGTAGGGCATAGAACAAAGTTTTCCCTTGTGACTTGATGATGATATTTCATGTTGTGCCACACTAGCTTGTAATAACGTCTCTTTATGGTGATATAGTGTTGTGTTGTGGTGGTGGATAGGAATATCCCTTTCCCAGGGAATAAAGAATTTCACGTCAAACCCTTGGATTTCATATAACATGAAATCACATTTTTGCATGAAGGGGCTTGGCCCTATGGGACCTTGGCATAGGCTGTGGTGGTAGGTGCCATGTAGGTCAGGCTAGGCTACATGGATACCAAATCGATAGTGAGTGTGGAATATTGCTGATGTGGCACCTTTGTGGCTGGACACTTGGCATGTTGAATCAACCTTGTTGGAAGGCTAAAATGTGATGACATGTGGCACCGTTAGAGGATGCCACATGGAAAGGTGAAAGCAACCTGATGTCAGCAAGAAGCATAAGGGACACGTGACATTATGCTAAATGATGTGGCTTCTAGGTGCCACATCAGAGGGAAGAAAAGGTGCAACATCAATTTTGGCATTCATAGACGAAGAAGATTTCGTTGCGCCTTATGTGTAGCACAAAGTTCATTATGGTGCTTCTGAAGTAATGTTATGGTTGAAAAAGAGTGTTAAATGGAGAATCGCCCATTAGCTAACACATTACAACTGACGGATTGTGGAAACCCCTCCCCCCTGCCCCTTGTTAACTGTTGAGAAGGCAAGGGGGTTCCATAATTAACGTAGGCCACCCATCTATTGGGTAGGCCACATGGTACAACCAAATTAGGGAAATGTGCATGGGGTTTAGTCACATAAGTGGAAAAGTGTAGACCCCCCTTGTTTATTGTCAGGAAGCCAGGGGGACCATAATGATTATAAGCCATTGATTTGATTTGATCATTCACGCCATGGATTTAAGATGTGATGCATTTAATTATTGGCCATGTGGGTGCTATGTGGCACTCTTTAATGACTAATATTTAAATTGGCATATCTTTCAATTCAAGAATTGATTTAAGGTTAAGTTGACATCGTTAGAAAACTCCTGACAAGTTAAACACAATGGTGGCATTAGTTTTTAGTTTTAAGGAGGTTGGAAAAAAAGAATTTTTGTGACCCCATATTCATAATAGACCTTAGATATTAGTTTAATTTCAAAGTAACACCTTCCACAACTTGAGAATAAACTAAAGGGGTGGGAGGGTGTGTTACACATTTTTCTGCCTCAAGAACTTGCATTGTGCAATATTCGAAGGGACTCACAAACCACAAAATATATAGATTCCATATAGCAATGTGATGTTATAGTAGTTTCAAAAAGCTTATTTTACATTATGTTAAGGCTCCCAGTATTCATTTCCTACTTCCTTAATTTTTCCTCAAGAGATGACACAATCAATCAGACATTGTTTTCATGACAAAGTTTTGTAGCTCAGATATCACATTGGATGATATTGCTTCGAGCATATCAAAAATATATCTATGATGAACCAAATTCACTAATATTAATATAAGCTTCCAATACAAGATAAACCACAAAAAAACCACTTTCTCAACCAATCAAATTTGAAATAAGCATAGTGGTAAACAAGCAACCAATCTACAAAAATAATAACCACTTCACGTTTAGAATAATGTAATTTTCACACTACAAAAAGTTAAATAATAGAGATTTAGATTTGAGAAAAAGGTGGTCTCATAGTCTTCCACTCGAAATACATATATGCTCTAAAATAATAATTTTAAGAGTAGAATGAATTTTCTACCAAAACTTACAATAATCATGATGCTAACCAAAAACTTCAATTCAAGCATATTCCATGTCAAAATCCAAACATAAAATTGTATGCCATGGTAGCTAAGTAGATTTGGGTACAACTAGAAACATAACAATATAATAGCTAGAATATTTATGTCACTTCACTCGTGGAGATGAAATTTTAAGAAAAACACCAACCATAACCCACCCAATCCCCTCTATACTTTTCTAAGGGTACGAAGTGTTTAGACCCAACCTCCTTTGTCACATTAATGGAGTGGGTTTATGCAAATTCCTCTTCCTCTAATGATCTTAAACATCTTTTCTGAAGCCATCATCATATTTTTCTTGTTGATAGATTCCTAATGATATAAATCTCTACACACAAAGTTATGGCCATTAGAATATTTACCCCTCTTGGAGCCATGTTACCATCTATACCATTGAAACATCGTAGTAATATGTCCACATGTCACCAATGTATAATACCACATCAACTAACATGTGGCTAACACATGGAAATCCTATACCCATGTGTCACCATTTCATAGGTCCATGCCTACATCTCGACATGTAAACCTCCCAAGTCATATTCAAATCCCAAAAAATTCATAAAATATTAGTTACAAAAGTTCTAGATCTTCAGTTACCTAGATTTCTAACTTTGTTGGATTCATATGAACAATTCTTCTAGATTCATTTAAATTTGGAAAATTCACTTAGCTAATTGTCAATATCCAAACGTGGAAAATTTACAAAGTCCTTTTCTATAAAAAGTTGGATTTTTGGATATTTGAATTCTTGGATATCAAGATCATCTGCTATCTAGATAAATCCATGTCACCTCAATGGTGGTTGGCTCCTAAAATCCAACTCATCACTATTGTACTTTGGTTTCCATGTTTTCATCATGCCACCTCAACTCAGTCAATGTGGTCAATCTTCTAGATATTTAGATATCTATATTTTCAACTTTTCTGGATTCATCCGATCTCAAAAAAACCTAAAAAGGCCATTTTTACAAAAAAACAAATTTTCAAACTATGAAAAGTGGTGCATTGATCTCGTCATCAACTCCTTTGCACTATAGTGCCACATTAGCACATCACATAAACATGTAATTTCATCTAAACATGTCCTTCATGTTACACTAGCATGCTACATCAATAATGACACATTAGCAACAACATCACCCTGAGGTGTCCATGTTGCATAGACTATGGTTCATCATACGTTGATCCACATGATTGCTACATCATCTACTACATCGATGACCATGTCATCTTCTCCTAGCTCATTACATAGCTTGGGTTCTTCCATGTTTACTGTATGCATCCACATCATGTACAACTTACTTGGCATCCAAATTTGGGTCTTTTTTTTTCATTTTGGTCTCTCATTTTAAAGAAATGCCAAATTATTAGATCTTCACATAACTATGCCATATGGGTTTCATATGTGCTAGGCTCTACTCATTTAAACCTCCACACATTATAAAAAAATTGGATGCCTTCAGATATTTATGACTTTCTTTCTTTGATGGATTTATGCATAAATAAAACTTCCAAATGCCTAGATATTTGGATATCAAAATTATTTGGGTCATCCAACTTTTGCTAGAATTTTTCTCCTTTAGTATTATTTACAACAAACCCTCAGCCATGACCCCCATCAATCCATGTGGCTAGGGGCTGAGGCTAAAACCTACATCCCTAAAATTCAACCTCCAAATTTATGAGGTCACAGGGTTTTGATAGGCATTTCCTAGCTTGCTTCCAAGGAATAAAACTAATTCCAACTGGGAACATACTGTCCCAATTCCTTCTAAGGATGCCAAGATCCATGGCTACTTATAAATTCTTCCAAAATTCTTTAATCCACAACCATTAACTTGAATTTTCCTCCAAGGAATCAAAATGAGGCCATTGTTCACAAGTTTCCCTATTTGAGTAAAACCTCTCACTCATTCTTAAACCAAATAAAAACAACAATTATAATCATTTACAATACAAACTAAAGGCCAAGAATCTCTACTTTCACAAGGAGAAAAATATTTCTAAGGAATGAACACCAAAAGGCCTTCAAGTCTTCTTGTCACAAACATGGATACCTTTCAATTATTTAACCACACAACTACCCCAATAGGGATTCTTAGAATATAGAATCACTCTATAAGCCATATCGACTCAATCAATCATATCAATATATTCCCTTAATTTAAGAGTTCATTAGTGAAATCTTTAACCTTTACATCAAATGTTTTGTGAAGTTTCTTTCCACTGAGTCTAGACTCTCGAACTAAGGATTTTATTCTTGTCTTACGATCCACTTCAATAATAGGACCCTCTATTCATAAGTAGCAGATTCAAGGCCTAAATTTCCTATCTAAAGAAAACCCATCTCCCATCATTGTGACTCATCAAGATTCTTCCACAAAAAAACCATCCATACCAGTTATCCAAGAGGCTAAGGGGTTAACATCCTCCTTATCTTCTTAGCCATAACATATTGCTTGCAGAAAATATCACCACAACCATAAACATTAAAGATAACCATGAATAAGGGTTTATCAAACCCATGCTCGAGTTGCTCGAGTTAGACGTTCCATCCCTACCTATAATGATGAGAACATATTAGAAATCAATAGGTAGGCACATGAATATTACACGATCATCATGGTCAAATTTACCAATTCATACCATGATCATGTATCACAAAGAAATATGTCCATTCACTAGAAAAACACATAAATATACATAATTCATCGACATAATTTCTATTTAAATAAGCATGATTTACATTACATATTGAAGTCCATAATGACACTTATCTAATCAATATCGATAATTGCTTGCAAATGATTAAGGGTGAGAAACTTTCCACCCAATCGTAGACTCAATTTCCTATGTTAACCTTTGTAACTAGCCAACATTGAGCCAAACGATGAAGCCATGAAGGGAAATCTCTCACTTGGTCATTAAATTTGGAGTCATAAAGGCCACTCTTCTTCATCAATTCAAATCAAAATTTCTCTTAAAATCCCACTTAGTCCAAAATCTACCCAAATGTTATGGGCGATTTCTTAGTTATCCTACATAGAAATCACTAAGAGGTAGCTTTCTCGTTGAGGCCAACAATGGTTTAAGAATGAAGGCTACTCTCCTTCATTCACATATAATCAACAAGTTCCTCTGCACATGTCTATGGGTGACCTTTCAGTAGTCTTTCACAACATAGATGAAGCCCCTTCACTTCCCACAATTTCCTTGATGAACTTCCCTTTCTTAGTGCTTAGTGCTCTACCTAGAAAGTACTCAGAACATAGCTCTACACAACAACTCAGGTTTGGGAAACTTTCCATCAATTTTTTTACACCAGGATTAGATCTATTTGATCCCTCACTATGTTTCATAGTCTCGAGAGCCTCTTTTGATTTCTAATCATGGTTTCACACAATATTTGGTTGCTTGCTTTCCATTCCTTCCTTTTTGTCTCCCAATATATGTGGGTTTCTTCTTCTTCATTTGATTTTTGGTTTAGATTTTCCCATTTGTGGTCAGATCAAAAAATTTTGGTCAAACCCCATGAAGCCTTTGGATGTATTCTACCCATCTTAGATGAGATAATGGTGTACAAAATCAACCACTTCCATATTTATGGGATTTGTAGCTAAACAACCAACTCCTTCCCATTTGATTGTTTTCTTACGAAAATTGACAATCTTAGATAGTTTAAATATTTGGCTCAACCAAATAATTTAATGGAAGGGATTATTTGCATGACTAGATCTGATACCATATCCCTCTCGATGGCTTCCTCTCATGGCTTCTCATGGTATGTATCAAGGCTCTTGTGGTAGTGTTTTTGTGGCACCGGTGTACCAAAGACACCTCCTTAACAATTGATTGTTCCCTGCAAAGGATCACAGGAAAAATTGGTGCTGTTAGTGGACAAACTTAGATAAACACAATATTGTAAATAGTGGAAACAATGCATACATAAACATAAATTAAAACGTAGAGTTAAATACACAAACAATGCTCAATGGAGAAAACAAGTCAACAAAATAATGGGAAAAGATCCCTTTATTGATTGTTAGTAGTAGAGGTTGAATACAATAGATGAATCTTAGACACTTGAAGAGAATTAGTTGAGCTATGGTGCTCAAAACTCTTTAGCAAAGGGGGTTATTTTCCTCAATCTCTTTGCAAGTTTCTCATATCTCTTAAAGAAGTATGAAGACTCTTCAATGGTGGATTTCTCTTTTCTCACTAAGATGATGGATTGCTTAGAAGCAATATGGCCAACATGCTAGTGCTCTTCCCTTATTTGGCTTCAACAATGGAATGGTGGTTTACTCTGATAGAAATTTGGCCAACATAAAAATGTCTCATATTTTGTCTCTCCCATGGCCTATTTATATAGAATTTTTGAATCCATCTTCCCCCTCTTGGTTCATGCATGATAATGACACATGAGTAGGACAAGATGATTCCATTGAGGTCTGCATATCTTCAGGGCGAATCAAATTCAGTTGTCCTGGACAAATATCATGTCAAGGAATCAACTCCAAGTGCGTGGAGTGGTCCTGAATCACTAAGTCATCCATTTCTTTGACCGTGTAGCTTTTGAAGGATATTCGACACGTGCACGACTACCGAAGAAATAACCGTGGTGAGCTAATTTTTTTTTATCTTTATAAACTTTGGACCTTATGAGAAATTAATTTTTTAAAACTTCATGATGTATTCAATTGTAAAATCGTCACTTGTGCATTATGTTGGACGTCTTTTGGCATCTTCTGGATTGTGCAAACATGTGTACGATTTTCTGGTGTTAACAGTTGCCCCCTGATGTATGAGGTTAGGAGAAAACATATAGCCAAAATACATCACATTTTCTGTTATGACGGAGAGTTTGATCAACTTTTCGAGAGAGAGGGTAACTTATTGTGGAGATGAGTAGAGAAACCCCTTGACTGAGTATAAATGATAACCATGCTATGGTGAAAACCTGAAGTGTAAAAAAAAGTCTATATGAGGCGGGCATGTCCCATGCTCATTATGATGACTTAGTCTAGAATTATTACAAGTGAACATCGAATTGTCCTATATAGTCAATGTTGTGGTTGTTAACGTGTTGATCGGTGATGATGATAATTGTTGACGCCCTCAAGGGGACTTCTTGGTCAAATAGACTGAATTTGGTTCCCCCATGCATAAGATAGGTGAAGCACTGCTGAATGAGGTGTTGTGATATGCATGGGTCTTCAAATTCGGGTACCCCCCCTATATCATGGTGTAAGCACTATTAAATGAGGTCCTTAGTGATGCAGGGGTCTTCGACTAAATGAAAGAACTACAACAGTCCTTAAGTACAACACCACCTTGACATGAAAACTTGTGTTGGTGTCGAATGTGAAGGGGAATGATGAAATAAGTGGGCAAGAGTGATTCCCATTGTGCCACCCGAGGATATCCCTTCAAAGGGGGAGTATCCAAGGTACTACCTCTCTCCTGGAATACGAATTTTGAAGTCGACAGGAAAGGAGCGTTAATCGCCTGACATGCTGTGTCGGGGAATCAATATGAGATTAAAAAGACTGTAATAGTGTGGGTTAGATAAGGCATGATAGTGAGAGTTGACGATATGAGAGCATATGGACAGTTGGCTTGAGGTTGGAGCTTTTGTGCAAATGACGACAATCAAAACATGTTTGCTGATAAGGATGGCCCTGGAGTCAGTGGGATTTCCAGGGTGAGTGCGACTATGTTCCTAATAAATCTTTGCACGCTTTCCAAAACAATATGAGGGTGATTTGGATGTACAGACACGGGGACGAGTGCCCCATAATATGTAGAAATTTTATGAATAATGTGACACTTATTTAACCGAGATTATCCTGATTATACACTATTGTGGAATGCATGCATAATACATAATATCATCTACGTTGATCATCAATTTAGCAGTATTCAGAAACATACACATGAGCACATTGAAGCATCAATCACACATATCAACACAGTATGTACCCGAGGAAAGCATACAACAGAAAATCCCACAACTATCTATATATTATATTGATTGAGATCATGTAACAATACATAGTACAATACTCCTCACAAGTACTCAGCACTATCTCCACCTATTACACACAAACTAGCTTAGATCTGAATCAATCACTGGCTCAAATCTCCTCTGCTGCTTGCCTGCCTCCACTGCGCAATCTTGCATAGAGAATGGATGTGAATAGCTTAACCATTCACGTGTTTCCCTTGTGTAACACTACGCAATACTCATTGGCAACTCAATTCCACTGATTGTGCAAATCAAATGCACAACTATAGTCACAACTGACAGTTGTCTTGCCCTTTCACTCACCTCTAACACTTGTCTCCACTGAATTGTCCATGCACTGAGTTAACTGATGTATTCTTCAGTTGCTTTATGAGTTAATAATTAGTGAATTAATTAATAACTAATTCATACCACTCAACATTAGCCTATTTTCCAGTTAGACTAACTACAACTAGTTCAACTAAGTCAAACTGAACACAACTCCATCAACTCCTGATCCAACTCCACATAATTCAATCACTGAAGTCCTAACTGAAGTCCTCCATGCAATAGCTCAAGTTAACCCATAGGAACCACACATTTCCTTCTGGAAATTGCATGTGCCACATCTGTAGCTCGAACTGAAGTGATCCAAGAGAATAAGATAATGTTTATAGTTCAAATATTATTAAGGGCTAATAATATTCGACTGTTCTATTTTTAGCCTGGCAATCTAAAAATAGACTCTGTCCATATGTCTAAAAATAAAGGTCCATCTATTTTTACCAACATGACCAATCATCCACAAATAACATCCTGCAACTCATAGACCATGATCCATATGTCTAAAAATAGACATAGTCTAAAAATAGACTTTGCGCCAAAAATAGCCTGCGGGCCCACTTAGTGAAGGCGACTTCTTTCCACTAAGATCCATCATCTTGTTGCAATCTCAACATAATAATGGTGACCTGCATGTTGGTGTGGTTCTTTTTGTTGAGGGAAGGGGCCCCATTGGTTGGTCTCCATGTTGGGTTGATGAGGCGGATGAAGTGACACAGATGGGCTATGTAATATGGGTGAATGATAGGCCAAATATAGGACGCGGAGGTGCATTTGTCCTGATTTGTCATAAAGTACTAGGGATGGCCTAGGAAATGAGATGCATGTGCGATGAGTTATAATGAGGCTGAAATTCAAGGCATGTAAGTGGAGTGGTTCCCGAACCGGAGTAGGTGGTCATGGCTCCTGATAGTGAAAATGGGTCTACAAACATGAATCGAGCCATGAGTGGGAGGGCTCTATCGACCGACATGGATGATTATCATATGCAAGGCGAGATGGTGATAAACATGGTTGAGATGATGGACCCTATGGTGCATTTTGGAGAAACGATGTTAGGATATGCAAAGCTTAGGAGGAAGCCTATCATGCTAAGTGGAGAATGATACCTGCTCTGTTATTTTCTTGTCGGGTTTTTTATCAAAGTGGATCGTGTGTGATGTACCTGCAATATACATGACCAATACCCCAAGTGAAAGCATATTTTTAAAACATATAATTAATCTGTGACTCATTGAATGATATGAATTAAAGAACAAGAGGAGTACCTGAAATGAGCTTCTGAGTGTGCGGCAGGCCCAAAAAGTGAGTTTTGGGAATTACTGGAATGAAGAGTTCCATGATGAAAATGGTGTGGTATTGATCCTTATGTCTCTTCTAGTTTTTTCAATGGAGGTCCCAAGCTTCTGTAATGGGCTCCAAAAATTGGCGAAGAGGGTGATAGATAGGGCTGAGGGGGGCAAATATCTCTTCATTTGCACTGTTGAGCTTAAGAGGTCAGAGCTAGGTTTGGGATAATTTCTTATCATTGCGGTTCGCAAGAGCCCCAGGCACGTGCATGGGGAGAGACAAGTAAGGGCTCGTACCCTACCCTTTGTTATTTTGGTAGGCTTAGGGTAGATAGGTCGTACATGGGTCCCATGTATGACCTTTTAAGGTTGGTTTTTTATGGTCGTGCAGGTGGCTATTGTGGAGTTGCGAGAAACTCAAGGTTTTGCGCAGCAATACCTTGTAAAAGGAGGCCTCAGATGCACGGTCTGTATATTTGAGGTGGGATATGTCGCGAAAAAACCATCACGGGTTGTTGCAGCTTGGTCATTGAACCACGCGTGGTCTGTGCCAAACATAGACGCGTGGGTCACGCACTTGTTTTTAAAACAAGCGCACGGTCTTCGATGCCTTGGTTTCCATGGCATATAGTGATGTACATTTGTTAGAATCATAGATCCATGAATATGAAAAAATAAGGCTTTTATCTTTTTTTTTTTATTCTATGGAGCAAGAGATTTGATGTGTGACATCCTTTATGGAAGGATAATTTAGAGAGTAAGGCTAGGTGCACCTATGTGGGGAGGTGGCGGGGGATTCAACATCTAGCCAGTTTTTGGCACAGTGGGGTCTATTGAAGTTTCCTTAGAACCTCCTTGTGAGATTGAAGGATAGGTTCCTGCATGTTCTGATCCTATGCTAGGAAACATATCGATAGGTGATGGTTATCTGCTTGACTGATCTGTCGATATCATTCCATACTGATATCTATTTTCTTACTGGTTTGCTACCTCGTGGGGAGGCTCTGCCATATCCACTACCAACTGGGCATGTGGATATCCATCGGTGAGCAGAGAGTAAGATGAGGCTCACTGTGCACCTAACCCTTATGATGAGGGTTTCATCAGGATTGCTAGCAATGATTGTTATATTGGTGGGGCCACCATACCCCCACAGAGCATCGAGGCCACAAGTAGCGGTCCTCCAACAGTTGTAGGCGAGCCACTTTTTTTATTGGGCTCAATTGTTATATAGGGGCATGATGTCCCAGTTGACATAGGTGCGGTGTGTCACTCTCCAGAGGTTTTTCTATGCTAGTGTCATATGCAGCATCATGTATGAGAGGGTTGTGATGTTGTGTCTTATCTTAACAGTGCTGGTGGGCTTTGCCAGGGACCCTCATATACGAAGATGGGCACCTATGATGCCACGAGCTAGGGGTGGTGTTGCAAGGCTTTATTGGAACACCACTGTGGAGGATTGGTTTAACTCCAATCCTCAACTGATTTTGGAGTTTCTTTACCATGGCGTGGACTTCCAGGGATATCCAAACATAGGGCTTCCTCTGAGTGATGCTTAGGGACCAGTGGCTATTTTATTTATTTATATTTATATTTTATTTTATATTTATTATTATTATTATTATTTTTTTATTTATTATTATTATTATTATTTATTTATTTTTATTTTTTTCGCAGTTGTATATATATGTTTTTTTTTGCATGTATAGGTATGGTTTTTATATATGATGATGTTGATACCATGTTTGTTTATTTGCATATGTGGGGCCATTGGGGTGACCACTAGTCTACTGTTTATTTATTTGCATATGCAGGGCCGCTGGGGCGACCACTAGCCTACTTAGCAGGCCATGATATGAGACGCATGGGTGTCGCAGGGGTGACACCCGTGCCATAGACAGCAAGGTACATGAGGCCACTTGTTGGGCTTGAGCGACCGATGCAACAAAACTGATTAGAGATTGGTTGACCCTCTGCTTAGGGTAGTAGTGCAATGATGGGGAGGGACACAAAGTGGTGGCGCGAGCGTGTTGAGGTCGCAGAGTTGCACTTAGCAGCTATAGAGGCTAAGCTTATATAGATTTACCGGGACACCTTGGGTAGAGCGGAGGCCCTGACTAGAGGGTTGACCATTGATGGTTGGGCAGGGTTGGAGGAGGTCATTGTGGAGACAACGATGTCGCTTAAGTGAGTGCATCGACCAGTTTTGTGCCATAAAGATATGGCGATGGCTATGGCTGGTTCGATTTTGGCTCCTAACTCAAAGATTAGTCCATAGGAGTGCTAGAGAGTCCTGTGGGTATAGTTTTTTTTATGAGATTATGTATGTATGAGGGAAAGCACCCACTATGTGGATGATCCCCTGTACTTTTAAACTTATTTATCCTGGTTGCGGGCTAGTGGATTTTATGGCTATTTTTGAACTCATATATATTTTTTGATATGTATATACGAGATGATTTTTTGGTGACTCTCATGATATGTCATATGCGTCTATACTTTTTGATGTATTTTTGCATTTGAGATGTATATTATGTACATGGTTTATGTATCTTAATGGTTATATATATGTGATGCATGTCAATCTAGGATTTGATTAGCTGTATGATTTTGATCCCTTGGTATATGTGTAAATCTGATATTATAAAAATGTCAATCTAACCTTTGTGCATGCATATATTTCCAAAAAATGCATGAATCATGGACCTGAAAGGTCTTGTTGAATTGCGATACAACCAGCTGGGAATCAAGGAATACATGTAGGTGAAAAATACCTAGGCAATGGGAATCCACTAAGAGACCTATGACAACATCGTATTCGGCTTGATTGTTGGTGGGTGACCTGATATAATGTCCATTACAAATACGAGGTGTTCGGTCAGGAGAGTATATGGCCTAGGCTGCAATAGTGAGGTTTTGTGACCATCAAGATGTGCCATTAGAAACTCCATGGTGATAGGCTGCCGAATGATCCATCTGTGACACATGATGAGAGAGTGAATCCATGATGAGATGATCATCATAAAAAAATAAGTCATGGTGCATACATGTACATTTTAACAGTTTATGGGTGAATTTTTTTGAGGTGGAGACCATTAAAAATATTTTTTAGGCAAGTCCCATAGGGCTCTGAGAAGATGTATGCCCCCTTGAGGAGTATGTTTGATGATGTATGGGCCCTTCCACAAGGTTTCAAACTTCCCAAGTCCTACCATTTCTTGGACAAAATCATAGCGGAGGACTAACTCCCCTTTAGTAAATGTCCGAGGGGTGATGTTGTGATCAAAAGACGCTTTGACCCTCTTCTTGTGTGCTTCATTATTCTGGAGGGATTCTCGTCGACGTTAATAAAAAATCTCTAGTTGTAACAACCTTTGCTCCAAAGGTTTGGTGTCTGTTAAAATCCTAATGGCTGAGTGTAAGGTAGGGATCTCACACTCAGTGTGAAGTATTGCTTCTACGCCATATACTAGTTGGAAGGGTGTAAACCTTGTAAACATCTTGACCACTGTGCGGTGTGCCCATAGGGTTGAGAAAACCATATGGTGCCAATTTGTTTTATGAGTGTTCACCATGCATTGTAACATGGTTTTGAGGACCTTGTTAAAGACTTCTACTTTTCCATTGGACTGTGGGTAGTATGGTGACACAAACTCGTGAGAGAAACCAAGGTGTTGGCATATCTCTTAAATATTTCATTCTCAAAATGTTTACCATGGTCTGAAACCAACTCCTTGGGAACACTAAACCATGTTATGACATGGTTGAAGAAAAATCATGCGGCAATTTCTGTGGTTTTATTATATGTGGGAATTGCCTCTGCCCATTTTGTGAAATAGCCTATGGTGACCACAATGTATTTGTGGTTTCCTGATGATGGGGGGTTACAGGTCATGAAGTCAATGCTCCACTTGCAGGAGGGGCCGACAACTATGACTAGATGTAAGGGAGGAGGTGGTGCTTGTTCCTTATGAGTGTATCATTGGCATCGCTCACATCGTTTGACTACTTGTATGCAATCATGAAAGAGGGTGGGCTAGAAATAACCAGTGCGAAGGATTTTTTGGACAATGGTTATCCTTGAGAGGTGGTCGCTGCAAGACCTGCTATGGAAATCATTTGAGGCTTCCTCAGATTGTTGGTGATTGAGGCAATAATGTAGGATGGTGTTTATGCCTCGTCGATAGAGGACATCCCCCAAAAGGAGGTAGTGGGGGGCTTGGTGGCATATGTGCCTCCGACTGTCAGGGGTAAGTTGGGGTTTGAACTTTTGAGTTCATAAAAAGAGAAGGATGTCATCCTACCAGGGGTTTTCTGTTGATACTGAAAATATATGTTCATTGGGAAGAGCCTCATTAATGGGAGAGCCTTCGGTCCTTGTTGGGAGATCTGTGATGAACTTGACAAGGATGAGTGCCATTTTTCTCTTAGGAGAATTAAAATGTAGATCAAATTCTTGTAGAATAAAAATCCACTGAACATACTTGTGGTTCATCATACATCAAGTGAGTAGATACCTCATGGGGTTAATGGCTACTATTATAGTAGTGGTTCGAAGGATGATATAATGCCAAAGTTTTGTACATAATGTACGAGGGCTAAGGCCATTTTTTCTTCGACTTTGAGAGGGTCAATTCTCATACCTTGATGAGAAAATATGAAACCTAGTAGTATTTCAGAGTTGACACAAAATGCACACTTTAGAAGGTTCAAGCGCAAGTTATATTGTTGACATCTCATAAAAACCAGGCAGAGGTCCTCTAAATGGTTAACACGTTTTTTGGAATGTACTGTAAGGTCATCCAGATATGTGAGGATGAGATGAGATAGATCATGGAAGATGTAGTTCATGGCTCATTGGAAGGTGACACCAACATTTTTAAGACTGAAAGGCATAACTTGGTATATGAATGTACCCCAAGGGGTTGTGAATGCGATTTTGTATTGATCCATATGGCGAATCTAGATTTGGTTGTATCGAGAAAACCCATCCATGAAGGATAGGGACTCATGATTGGCGCAAGCATTGATAACTTGGTCGATGAATGGTGTCGAGTAATTGTCTTTGGGACACACTTTGTTGAGATCCCTAAAATAGGTACAGACAGAGATGGCGCCATGTTTTTTCATGATGGGTACAAGGTTAGAAACCCAAGACATGTAAGCAATAGGATAGATGAACCCAACTTTGTGGATTTCATCAATTTCCTGTTTAATTATTGCTGCCTTAGAAGGATGTAACTAGCATTGTTTCTATGAGACGGGATGGGTGTCAGGCCAGGTGTCAATGTGATGTTCCACGATGGTGGGACTGATGCCTAGCATCTACGAGAAATCCCACGCAAAAATATCCCTGTATTATTAGAACAAGGATGTTTATGTGGTTATTTCTTCTAGAGAGCATATTTCCCCCAGGGATATCTCTTCAACTTTTCCAGGTTTTCTTGAAATATTCACCTTGATGGTAGGTGAAATATTGGACATGTTCCCTTCCTCAAATGGTGATGGGATGGGATTTTTGAACCAATCGACCTTTCCTAGTGGGAGTAAATATTTTGATTCGATGGCGCAAATATCGTGAGTTTGTGCACTGGTGGGAACACATGTTTTTCAGGTAGAAAAAGAGAAAAATGGTGCATGGAGTCCTAAGGATATTCAGGTTCCACCATGCTTCTAGAATATCTTCATCTGAGTGAAAAAAATTATCTAGTGTTGACTTGGGTTGCACTAGGTCTTGAAGTTGGGGTTTAGACCTAGTTTTGTTGGTCGACAAGAAAGGATATAATTCGTTGGTTGTTGTCATAAAACCAAGTGAGGTTGACAAAGTGCACATGGGATGGTTTTGCATAGTTGGTGGTGTTACCACTGTTGAGGTGGATTTTGTGGTCTTGACACCAAGAAATAATGAGCACACAACACGAATCATGGTTCCTACAGATGAGGAAAGGAATCATATATGATGTTGTGTGTCATCAGCATTGGGTGGTGGTACAATTTGAGTTATGGTGGGTTGATGATGTGTCGGAGGAATTTCTTGCATTCTTGTTGGTGTACAAAGGGAAAAGTATCTTCCTTAATAGGAATTTGACGTTGAATCCTAAGCTTCGGAAATGTGTGTAACATAACACATGTCTCGGTGCTATGAGAGGTATTGGTACAGATACCGCACACTAGACTAGAACTAATTGAATAGATAGTGTGGGAGGTGGTGCTGCTCATAGTATGAGATGTTGATGTCTGGTTGACGTCATGAGATGGAATATCCTGAGGTGGTATCCATCTTTGCACCTTAGTATTGGTGTGACATGTCTTCCTATTATGGGTTGGCCTTAGCATTGCTCTTGTTGTGCAAAAACGTGAAAGGTACTAAAAATTCCTTGTATGGTAGAATTGAGAGAAGAGGAAGAAATAACATCATGTGATTTTCTCTTGATTGGAGATATGATTGTGTGGAATTTGGACCACTAAACAAAATATGTCATTGAACCTACTCAATTTGCGGCATTCATTCACCAAATGGTTGGGTTTATCACATAGGGCACATGTGAGGGGTGATCTTCTTTGCTAGATGGCTTTAGATCATTTTTTCCTGATCTAGATTGATGGTAGTGAGCAGAGATGAAATGATGGGGGCCTTGTTTTGTTGTCGGCGGTTGTTTCTCCTCAAATATACATAGAACAGACCTAGATGCCTCATTCCTTGATGGTGATGAATGATTTGATGGTTCAGTATCTGATATGACTAAATTGAAATTCAAAGCAATAAATCACCACATGAATCCTAACAAAGAACGAAATTGTGAAAGGTGGGGATAATGTCACACATGATGATTTCCTACACAAATCTAGCGAGTGTGACTTCTGTGTCTGGGTTTGGTGCTTTGAGTGACGGGAGGAACAAATATGATCAATTAAATTCCATTAATTCGGGGAATTGGATGATCAAATGATTTGGTATATTGTATAAAATGCAAGTGGGTGATGGTAGGGTGGTTTCTAGTTCAGGTTGCCTCCAATCATGGTGGGAGTTTGATGTACCAGATGAGGGATAGGAGCAAGAAGCTTCTTCCCTTACGATGGGAAAAATGTTTTTGGCTCCATCCTATGTTGAGAGTAATGGGGTATTAGATTAGGTGAGTTCGCCTAACACATCCTGATAACGAGGGATTTCAGGAAATGACGAGTGTAATGCCCTTAATCTGCACAGATGGCACATGCATGGTTGGTGAACAATGTTTTAAGATGCACACGTGTGATATTTTCTCTAGCAGGAGGAGGGTTCATTATCATTTTTGGGGCATGCAGAAGAGCTTTGAGATTGTTTAAGTCAGAGCAGCTATTGGTGGGATGCCCCACTGTTTCACACAATGCGCAAGGTTGAGGAACCCTAAAGGAGGGATTGTTTGAAGCTTCCACCTTTTTACCTTTTTTCTTATCGTTTGTACTTGCACCGACTGGTGTTGGTACTTGCACTACTTCTGGTGTAGGTGCTACTTGAGTAGGCACTATTTCTGGAGTCATGTTATCTTAAGAAGGAATAGGACTTATGCCTGTTGCAGTGATTCCTATACTTACTGACTTGGATTGAGAGGCCAAATACCATACCAGTATTGCGAGAGCCATATGGGGTAACAAGAGCATTGCGATGACTTGGTGTGATAAAAAACTAGGTGGGGGGTATAAGAAGGGCGTATGAGTGATTGAATTTGGTAAGAAAGTTATATCGTTAACAATTTTTTTGTTAGTATCCAAAATTGGTTCCTAAGTTTGGGGGGTGTTTGATGAGGTCATCATGCACACCGGTGCTCTAGTGGTTGGGGAATTTACTCTATCACTGGAGGGTCTCCTATGAATGTCCCTAGGAGTGTTAATGGGTTAAAATGCCCAGAGATGAGCTCAATGTACGTAGTGATCAATTTATGAGAGGATGAGACTAATCATGACACACCGTTAGGTGCGTGTAAGGTCGTCTTCTCATAGTATGTGAGTTGATAAATTGTAATGATTTTTCCATCATGGGGGAACATCATTATCCTTAACACCGATGAGGTGACTGCTAATGTTGTCACTCACTACTTCATAAGGTTATTAGTTGCCCAAAGTAAAGAAAAGTAGTGAATTTTTAAGCCATTTCCCAAGCCACAAAATCTCTCAAGGTTGAATCAAACCCTCTCCATTGCACAATGTTCGTGATAAGATTTCCAACAATATATAAAAGTCCAAAAATGGACTTCTAGATCAAAAGTTAGAGCATGTTTGAATATGGGCGTTATGTTACCTTGAAATGAAATAGGAGCACATTGGAGGGCCCCAGGCACAACAAATCCCACATTCCCTTGATATCGCAATCCCACAGTCCCGCAATTCCATATTCCGCAGTCCCGTAGCCTTAGAGTCCCGCAGTCCCACAAGCTCGCGATCCCACAGTCTCGCGATCACGTTGTCCCGTAGTCCTACGATGGGCCATCCTTAAGGAATTGTGGGGGGTGAAACACGTCGATAGCGTACATCACCGATAATTCAAGCCCTCAGTGTTAAATCGTCAGAGAAGGCCAAAATCATTTAACAAAGGAAATGCATGCAAAAACAGGAACATGTGGCCCCCTTTCTCTCTCTTCCAAGGGGCCACATGGAGTAATCCCATTGGCCTATAGGCATGACATGACAGCTGACATCATCAATGACGTGGCAATATGGTAGTGACATGGCAGTATGAGTGACACATGGCACACAGATTCAACATTTTTAGGGGTCTTATAGGGGCATTTCCAGGTGACATGTGTCACCACTCACAAGGTGAAATGTGGCAGTGATGAAATCACCCTCCACAGATCAGCAATTAGTGATCGCACACAAAAAAATTCATTCTTTGGCCGAAGTTCCTTCCCGGACCACGATTGCAATATGCGGGAACTCCATGGATGTGATATTTTATACACTGGAGTTATAGGGATGTTGGGTCCGTCCCTTTCGAAAGCCACACGCTCATTCATCACTCTATCCCGTAGATCGGCGATCGGAAGTGTTAAGGGGAAAAGGCTACGGGAAAAGTGCTATTAAGCGTCGGGACGCAGGATTCCAAGTAACAAAGGAAAAAGGCCCCCGGGACAGGAGCCTGAAGGCCTTAGCACCTGAGGGATAAGCCCCTGGTCATAACCCCCAGTCATATGATAAGAAAAGTGGAAAGGGGCTAAAACAAAGGGGGCTGAGGGGGATCATATCCTGCGGATTCATAATATTTCAATGGAAAAAGCCCCGATTATAGTGAGGCCCCGATAGTACAATACAAGGCATTGAAGGCGTATGGGTCGGTAGTTGAAGCAGTGCATGAAGTATGGAATGATAGTAGATCAGTATGGGGGGAACTCAAGAAGACTTAATGGCTCGGCATGGAGCTTCACTCCTCTACACAAAAAAGGATTGTCAAGACAAGCACTTGCAGTGATCCACTCCCTATCCCAAAGAATTGATTGTTGACAAAGTAAAGGCAAAAGTGACAAGGAACCAGCTAAACAACCAAAAGGATGCACGATGATAGAGGCTTGACCTTACTAGGGATTTCCATAGGAACAATAGAGGGACACTTCCTCCATCATCTTTCTTTTTTCCTTTTCTTTCTCTTTATTTATGCAATTTCCATTTATTTCCAAGGAGGGATCGAATCTTGATTGTCATTTTGGGCAACAAAGCCTTACATAGGCTAAGATAGCTAGTCTAGAAGACATCTAGAGCTCTAGCTCAGATATTTTGTTGTAATTGTAATCCAAGCTCCCCCTCTTCTTATAAATAGGGGGGAGCAACACTTTGACAGGGGTTGTTTGGTTCCAGAATTTCTCACCCGATGGGTCTAAACTCTGTGATACCAATTTGGCTCATAAATCTGTAATAGAATGACTTGTATTTTAGAATGTATCACTTTACACAGGCAGATATTTCAAACTAAGCAAAGAAACAGTGGTTATTCCACCTTCTAAGTATTATAGTATGTTATCCTCCTGTTTAATTCCATTATGTTCATATTCTTCTCTGCATTCATGCTATAATAGCTGCTAGAAATGATTTCATGATTCCTTGCAGATCCATGTGTGTTGATTTATTATTGCATATGCCTGAATGAAGGGCTAAAATTATATATTTAAACTACTCTATATGAATCATAGCACCCATCCTCTCTTTAGTCTATTATCTCTATTTGTAACTCAAACAAGTGTAGAATTTCCCATTGCTTGCAGCTCTATGTGTTCACTATAGAATTTTGGGTGTATTGGGCTCTATATGATGAGTTATGCTTTCTCCTAATCCTCTCTCATTTACTCAAATAAAGCCTATTAAGTTGTAATACCATTTGAATTAATCAGTCTCCGCTGTTCTATGTGATACTTCTGGGAACTGTGTGTGTGAGGAAGTACCTAAAATACATAACTCATACCTTTGGGGGAATGAACCAAGCCCCCTTATTATCTTTCATTACATGACAATTGGAGTGTTGCAAACCCCTCACATATAACCTTTTATGAACTCCTCTACTTAATATGTCCTAAGCACTGGTCTACAATCAACCCAAAGGTTGTCTCTAGGGGGATTTCTATATCTCCTGCAGTACTTGTGTTGCTGGCGCGATCTGAAACGACAACATCTTTCTGGTGTTGTTGCTGAGGAATAGATTAGAATATTTTTCCCTGCGTATGACAAAATTTTACATTCCCTCTATTAGGTGAGCAGGATAAGTGTGGGTTTAAGGTCTCTCACCTTGAAGACTCCACTATTTCATTCTATGGTAAACATCTTGGCGACTCCACTATCCATTTCTCTAATTGATCATCCTGGCTTTTGAGCAGCCCAATACTCACTCTAATGCTATAACAACCGAAACTTTCCCTACTTGTGAAACTGAAATAAATCATATAGAGAGGTTTGCAAGGTGGCCCTTCCTGCATTCCTAGCCAACCAATTTGCCCCACTGGATTTCTCTTCTATTGTTGGTTATGCCAATCATGTCCCTACATTTTATGTTTGGATGCCTATTTGCCTAGATTCAATGGGAACAAAGAGAGTAGGACTTACCAACATCTCAAAGATTTTTATGAATGCTTGGAGCAACAAGGTATTTATCTTGAAGATGTAAAAATGAAGTTGTTCAAGTTGTCTTTAGAAGAGGATGTTAGAGTTTGGTTTAAAGCGATACCTCGTGGCAACATATCTTCCTTGAAATGTTTTCATACAACATTCTCTTAATATTTCAAAATATGTTACCCATCGAATGCTTTATTTGAAGATTGTTGCATGCATTTTAATGATGAAGACATTCCCGAGGTTGAAGACCCTGTTGAAGATGTTTGTGGAGATCCACTCCATGAAAACATCCACTCGCATCAAGAAGCATCACTAAATGAGTGAGAAAGAAAAGAAGGAAATATCATCGAGCTGCCAACAAGCCCTTAGGGGTCTGATTTGACTGAATTTGATGTTCCTCATTTCTATGATGAACACGAATCTGGTGAAGAGTCAAGTGTTGTAGAGTCACAACCCTAGTCATGAGAAGTTGCACAAGGAGAGGAGGCCTACCAGGAGGTTAATAAAGAGGCTCTAGTTTACAATGCACACCCTTCACATGGAGAGCAAGATCAAAAACCTCCTCCCATTTATGATGTATACTATTCAGAGGAGGATGATATGGTCGCAAAGGTCGAGAAGGATTTATTTACCAGCAAGTGGGAAGAAAGTTCCGAACATCAAGTTTTTCAAGGAGAACCCAAAGCTGAAAGACCACGCAGACTCTGTTACTATCTATCACAAAAAGATTACTGGTAGGAATTCTCAGCAGACCCTCCATTTTATGACTCTTACATTTCAGACGCTGAATATTCCATTACATATTTCCAAGAGGGTTGGCCCTTTGAAGAACATGCAGTAAAATATTAGCAACATGATTTTCTTAAAAGACCTAAATTTGAGGAGCTGGTAAGTAATTGTGGCTACCCTAAACAAGAGGATATTGGTCAACAGACTGCTCATGAAAAAGAGGCAGTTACAAAATTTCCTTGTCCATTCCATGACCCTATTCCTGAGTACATGGGCATATTCTTAAGTGAGCAACAGAGGTTATGTCTAGAGCATGCATCGAGATTTTCATTTGCAGATTTGTCATCGTGCTTATTTGTTTTAATTTTTACTTTTCAAAAATGTGAAGGCATAAGGTCCAGTACTCAAATTCTATCCTAGCTCATTGGAGGTTTGAACTCACTTAGGTGAATTGACCCCTGTGCATAGGTAGGAATGTACATGAATAAGCTCACTAGCCGAGCATTTAATTTCTAGTTGTTAGAATTTTTATTTCTGCATTTCAGTTTGAGATGGAAGTGACTCCCTGCAATCAAAGTTTCATGGAGATTTTATGTAAGTTCATATATTTCTAACTCCATAACCAATGGTGAAGGATACTTGTCTTCTCGTTCTCAACACCTTGCTAGCAAGGCACTATCCCCAGTTGGAGCCAATATTGTCACTCACTGCTTCATAAGGTTATCAGTTGTCCAAAGTACAAAAAATTAGTGAAGTTTGAATCCATTTTCCAAGCCACATAATTTCTCAAGGTATAATTAGACCCTCTCCACTACATAGTGCTTATGATGAGATTTCCAACGATATATAGAAGTCCAAAAATGGACTTCTAGATCAGAAGTTAGAGCAGTTTGAAGATGGGATTTTGTTGCCTTGAAATGAAAGAGGAGCACATTGGAGGACCTTGGGCACAAAAAATCCCACATTCCCATGATATCGCAGTCCCACAGTCCCACAATCTTGCATCCCATAGGTCCCGCAGTATCGTGATCCTGTAGTCCTGCGATGGGCCATCCTTAAGGAATTGCGGGGGGTGAAACACATTGATAATGCAAATCGCGATAATTTGAGCCCTTAGTGTTAAATCGTCGGGGAAGGCTGCAATCATTTAAAAAAGGAAATACATGAAAAAACAGTAACGGATGGCCCCCTTTCTCTCTCTTCCAAGGGTCCACGTGGTGCAATCCCATTGGCCCATATGTATGACATGACAGCTAACATCATCAATGATGTGGCAATACCGTAGTGACGTGGCAATATGAATGACACGTGACGCACATATTAAACATTTCCAGAGGTCGTATAGCGGAATTTTTGGGTGACACGTGTCACCACTCACAAGGTGACACGTGGTAGTGATGACATCACCCCCCGCAGATCAGCAATCGAAAATAGCACACAAAAAAATTGATTCTTCCACTGAAGTTCCTGCCCAGACTGCGATTGAGATATGCGGGAACTCCCTGGACACAATATTTTATACATTGGAGTTATAGGGATGTCGGGTCCATCCCTTTCAAAAGTCGCACACTCATCCATCACTCTATCCTGTAGATCAACGATTGCAAGTGTCAAGGGGAAGAGGTTAAGGGTAAAGTGCTATCAGGCGTTAGGATGTAGGATTCCAAGTAACAAAGGAAAAAGGCGCCTGGGATGGGAGCCTAAAGGCCTTAGCACCCAAGGGGTAAGCCCCTGGTCATATGATAAGAATAGTGGAAAGGGACTAAACCAAAGGGGGCTAAGGGGGCTCATAGCCCATGGATTCATAATATTTCAAAGGAAAAAGCCCTGATTATAGTGAGGCCCTGATAGTACAATACCGGGCATTGAAGGCATATGGGTTGGCAACTGAAGCAATGAATGAATTATGGTGCAACAGTAGATTAGTATGGGGGGAACTCAGGAAGAATTAATGGCTGGGCATGGAGCCTCACTCCTCTACACAACAAAGGACCACCGAGACAGGAACTTGCAGCGACCCACTCCCTATCCCATAGAACTGATCATTCACACAATAAAGGCAGAAGCGATAGGGAACCAACTGAACAACCAGAAGGACGCATGATGATAGAGGCTCGTCTTGACCAGAGATTTCCACAGGAACAACAGAGGGACACTTCCTCCATCATCTTTCTTTTTTCCTTTTCTTTCTCTTTATTTCTACAATTTCCATTTATTTCCAAGGAGGGATCGAATCCTGATTGTAATAATTTTGGGCAACAGAGCCTTACATAGTCTAAGACAGCTAGCCTAGCATACATCTAGAGCTCTAGCTTAGATATTTTGTTGCAATTGTAATCCAAGCTCCCCCTCTTCTTATAAATAGGGGGAAGCAACACTTTGATAGGGGTTGGTTGGTTCTAGAATTTCTCACTCGATGGGTTTGAACTCTGTGATACCAATTTGGTTCATAAATCTGTAAGAGAATGACTTATATTTCATAATGTATTACTTTACACAGGCAGACCTTTTAGACTAAGCAAAGAAATGGTGGCGATTCCACCTTCTAAGCATTATAATATGTTATCCTCCTGTTTAATTCCATTGTGTTCATATTCTTCTCTGCATTCATGCTATAATAGTTGCTAGAAATGATTTCATGCTTCCTTGCAGATCCATGTGTGTTGATTTATTAATGCATATGCCTAAATGAAGGGCTAAAATTATATCTTTAAACTGCTCTATATGAACCATAGTACCCATCATCTCTCTAGTCCATTATCTCTGCTTGTAACTCAAACAAGCGTAGAATTTCCCATTTCTTGCAGCTCTATGTGTTCACTATATAATTCTGGATGTTTTGGGCTCCATATGATGAGTTATGCTTTCTCCTAATCCTTTCTCATTTACTCAACAAAGCCTATTAATCTATAATCCCCTTTCAAGTAATCAACCTCTGCTATTCTATGTGATACTTTTGGGAACTGTCTGTGTGAGGAAGTACCTGAAATACAGAACTCATACCTTTGGAGGAATGAACCAAGCCCCGTTATTAGCTTTCATTACATGAAAATTGGAGTGCTGCAAACCCCTCACATATAACATTTCATGCACTCCTTTAATTAAGATGTCCTAGGCACTGGTCTACAATCAACCCAGAGGCTATCTCTAGGGGGCTTTCTATCTCTCATGCAGTACTTGTGTTGCTGGTGCGATCTGAAGTGACAACAACTAACATGTCGTACATGTAGCTTCAGCCTAGGAGGATATTGTAATCCAACTAGGCATATAGTACTTCGATATCTATTAACAAAATTTTTCCAACCAACTTAATTGACACGCTAGGGTATAGGCCAATGGGAGAAGAAGGTCACTCGTCGCACACTCTAAGCGTGATGTCATAAGGCTTGAGTTTGAGGGATCCTAGTTTCTGCCAAATAGATTTGCACATGATACATGTGGAGGCCCCTTCATCGACAATGCAATGATGAATGTTAATGTTTTAGACTGAGTTTGGAATTTGGAAAGCAACAACTAATGGTAGTCGTGGGGTATCTTTATCCAAGTCGAACGCCATTATGCAAGAATCGGTTGGGTCAGTTGCCCCTAGAGTGGAAAGTAAGGCTTTCCATTAGGTTTGGCATGTTTGCTGGACCTCTACTATTGACATAGGTGATGGTGATTGTGCTAAGTTGTCAACTATGCAGTAGCTATGAGAAAATTTTGAGTTATATCCTGCGCGCTTTAAAGGTCCTTTGACCATTTTAGGCATAGATTCTATAGAAGGTCGAGGGATGGTCAACGACCTTATAGGTATTACTGTGGTCAAGGTAAATGGATTGGTCTCCAAGGTAGTTTCATAACCTCTAGTTCATGTTTACAGGAGGATATCTTCTCCTATCATGAAAATGTCATGATTAGAATTGTTATGGGGGTTCCCTCCAGATGGATGAGAGTTCGATGATTGTTGTTGAGTGTTAACCACTCCCAGATTGGGGAAAGGGTCTCACATTGCTACAGTTTATTGACATCCTTTCCCCCTATTGTCTTGTATCCTTTTTAAATCAGGGATTTGAGGATAATGATGGGTGTAATGATAGTATTCACCACAGATAACACATGAATGATTAGACCGTAGACTTGTGTTCTTTCTTTGTTTCTGTGGGTTATTGTTGGTCGATCCCTGGTTTTGATTCTAGTTAGAGTTGCCCCTTCTTGGTGACCATGGGGTTATTGGTGGTTGCTTCCCCCTTGTTTGGGTTCTCCCTTTGGTTTTCTTTTGGATTTTTTCTTAACAACATTAGGGGGGTTAGCTAGATTCAACTGCTCCTCTGATTTTTGTTATAAAGTGAGAGAAGGTTGCACTAGATTAACCCTTGTGTTATTTTGCATTGGTGGGTTATTTTTTTGTTGTGTGAGGAAAGGAGAATATTGGTTTCCTTGTCCCTGATTGGTACATGGATTCGGGACATCACGTCTGTATTCCTAGAGGAGTATTGGTTTCCTTACGGGGGAGGGTATGAGCCTCCCTTAGGGGGCTGACACTGGTTAACCCTACTGACCATATTATGTATTGGTTCACATTGATTGGGGTAGTATCCTGCATGTTGCAATGGTGGTGTATTTTGCATAGCATCAAATGCTTGGCCATTGAGTGAGTATCTAGGATATTGGTAGTTATTGCCGAGTTGGTTTTGGGTTATGGACCCAATTAATCCATCAACAACATTAGATGCACTTGGTGTGTATTTATAAGTTTGCAGGTGTGAGGCGTCTGGAAGCACATGATAAATGTATCCATGCTGGGTGTAGATAAGCTCTAATTGTTGAGCTTTACTAATGGCTTCTTCCTTGTTATGTAGGGATGAATTTGCCACATATTTGGAGATTTATGATTTGAGGGATCTAAAAAACAAGTAGAAGGGGAATTTATATTCAAACTGAGATTTGCACAGGCTACGACGTTTCCACCATTCATGTATATGATCCAATATGTGGGTAGCGAGTGTTTGTTTGAAGTGTGTGAGGATTTCCAGGCCCAAATCATGGCAAACCAAGAGCTAGAAGAAGGTGAGGAAAGTTGTATCTAGTGAGCTAAAGATTTTGTGTGACACATAAGGCTGGTCAATGTACCATTTCGCTGCAGGCCTAGTAAGGGTGCATTGAAATAGTTGTAATATAATAGTATCGTCGGTGATATTATTAGGCGAAGAACATAGGTGAAAAGTAATGACATGGTTTCCTGGGTCTTTGCCCTATTTCCCTTCCATCTTTAGAATGTCAGAAGGGAGCTTGGTGGCCATAGTTGGCCAATTATGACCATGGGCGATTGGTTCATTGGTTAGCTTGCTTGAATTCGGTAGGTTTAAAGAGGCTAAGAACGAGATTTGTGAGTTATCAGCCATCGTGAAACGATTTTTGATAGTTATATCCAAAGAGGTCCTCTATGGGGAATTTTAAAGAGAACTACCTTGATGGGTGTCTCACGGATTGTTCAAAGGAGTGGTGTGTGGGCTCCCCAAAGGGTTAGCACGTGGGGACTGTTCTGGGGTAGTGAAGGATGTACTTTGATGGGGAGGGGTCCCGAGAAAATATGCACCAATAAAGGAAGATCCAATAATGGTGGTTGCGTGACGTCCTCTATGCCTAAATGTAGGGAGTCCTGACACACCTCCCAAAAATGGGGGGAGGTTTAAAAAATGTCTAGATCAACGGGGAGTCATGGAGTCGCCTATGGTGTCAATTAGAGTGTGTGCTATTTTTTGTATGGTGAAGGAAGGAGATAAATATTAATTCAATAATATCACATACATAAAACAAAAGAAAAAATATAAACGATTACTTTCCTTTTAAAATTAAGATATGTGATCAATCAAACAAAAAAAATGGTTTTTGTTTGTTGCGTATGATAAAAGATCCTATGCAAACCTAATTGTCCTTACCACTCTCAAAGTAGTTGGGCCTTGCGAATATCTCCTAACGGGTCTTGGGGCAACGTCCCAAAAGAACTGGCGACAACTTCCAACAACTAAAGAATCAGCCAAGGTAATGGAAAAAAGACTCAAGCGTTGCCCACACCGTCACCTATAGGGAAAGGATGCCCTAGATTTTGGCCACTAAAGTACCTTTGTCCCACGTGAGCATATGAGTCTTTAGATTCTTGGTATGCAGATTTCTGTGGTGTGGTTTTGAGGTTCAAAATTCGGATATTCCACAATTTTCATTTTGCGTTTTCTACGTTTAGAGTCTAGAACAAGACTCATCCTTAGGATTGATTTACAAAGAAGAGAAACCCTAGTTATAAATATGTTTAAAGGAATTGTAAAGTAAAGCCCACTAGTTTAATATTGTTAATTTTATTTTTTGATTATTTATTATTATCTTCTTCCTACATTATTTTATAATTTTTTCTATATTTATTATGTTTAATAATGATTTGTTAACATATTAATATATTTTATGGTTATAATAATTGTGTTATTAATATTCCTTACCTTATGCTTTTTTTTTTCTAAGATTTGTTACTTTAATATTTTATTTTTATGAGAAGTGTTTTATATAAATTTAATTTATTGAAATTATATTCTAATTAAATTTCATCAGTTCGTTTAATTATATCTAAGGCGTTAAGATATAAAGTTGCTTTATTAAAATTAAATATGTTCTAATTAAATTTCAATAGTTAATTTAATTTTAGGTGAAGTGTCTAAAATATAGTCAATCCATATTGTTTAATATAAAGTTAATTTATTGCAATTTAATTATATTCTAATTAAATTACAATGGTTTATTCAATTATAGGCAAAGTGTTAAATTATTGCTATAATGCTTATAAGCCTTAGATTTATTTTTGATTATGTTATTGACTAGCCATAAGGTATTTATTAAAAAGAATCCTAATGTTGTTTTAAAATAGGGTTGATTTATTGAAGTAAGATTTGAGTATACATTGTGTTTTTTGTTTTAATTTATTTATACTAATTAATTTTTAATTTTTTGATTGTAGGGAAGTGTTAATATATTATTATACATTGCTAATGTGTTCTACATTGTATTTTAATTATACTTCATATTGTTGTTGTATTATAAGTGAGTTATTTTCCTTACTTAATGTCTGATATTATATTTTATTTTATTTAGGTTATGAGAGGGGAAACATGTTTCTCCTATGTTAGGGTCAAAGAAGGGAGGTTCAATTAAACTCCAAGGTGGGAGGGTATGAGAAGATGAAGATGAAAAAGAAAACTGAGAAGAAAGGGGATTGAAACTAAGGTTAAGGGTGAAGAGGACAGGAGTGACGAAAATTGGTAAGGTCAATGTGAACGAGGGAGCCTTCTATTCAATGGGGTTGAGAAGGGAGATCCAGTTTTTGCTAATTTCTAAGCCTCAGTTACCAGTACCAAGCACTAGATGGTTTAGGTAGCCCTAAAGAGTATCGTACGCCTTGGACCTAAGCCAAACCCCCTCTGAATCGGGTCTTTTCCATGCTTGAGTATTCTTTTACGTGGGATGATTGAAGGATTCTAAGCTCCCTGAATAGTAAAAAACTATGTTTCAAAGGTGTAACATGACCATGGTGGCTTAGGGATGCCTACCCTTAATGGTCCTAACTTGAACTATACATTTTTTGGTGGCCCCTATGAGGAGTCTTAGTTGGTTCAAGTTATGGTTGTTTTTAAGGAGTCCTAATTCACTTATGGAGTAATTTTGTAAGAAAAAGTAAACTAAGTACACAAAGCTCTTGAAACTAGATTCCTTCCAGTACAAACCTTATGGAAGCTTAGTGTGTGAAGCAAGTGAGCATACAAAGTGTGGTAAGATGTGGATATGCGATGATCCTTTACAATATCCTTCTAATTACACCAAGTGTGATTGTTCCTTGCACTGAAAAAGAAATATGTTATGGATTATGGGCCACTTATTGTTTTCTTATTAAACTATGTGAATTTCAACATTGGAGATGGAAATTCAAATGCTTTAAGAAATTTTTCATATGCAAACCCAGATTCGTCTAAGAGACGTAAGGGAAGCAAAGATTACTTACTTTCTATAATAACACTTGCTCCTAGTACCAAAAATGAAAAAATGAATGTTTTGGTTAGTAGTAAAATTTGTGGATGATGGGCCACTTTCTTGTAGGTTTTAACCCCGTACAAAAATTACCTGCATACGAATTCTAAAACACAGAAAATAAACAATAGCGAGAGAATAACACATAAAACAAATATACACAGAGATTTTCCCCTGGATCCCAAAACTGGGACTACTAGATTGATTTTTCATTATGTTCCTTTCAATGTTACAATACATATATATACATGCCGAATCATCCAATACCATGGACCAAAAACCATCGCGCCCAAAACCATGTGTGAAAACCATGCACAAAACCACAGGTAGGTCCGCTAACCTAATATAGGGTCAATTTTTATTTTTTTTTCACTCAAACCCCCATATAAAGGGGGGGGGGGGCGGAAGTCGCCCCACTTGTGACCCCCCCGATGCACAATCAGCGCAACGAAGGGGGGCTCCCCCCCCCCTCTAACACCTCGATTAACTAGGCAGGCTAGTCATGGAAAGAATATAACACAACCCAACATTCTCCCACTTGTTGCTTTCTTTCCACAAAGGGCCACAAGAGAGCTTAGTCATTTATCCAGCCTTGCAATGGCCATTGTTTCTCTACACCAAGAGAACTTCTCAGAGCCAACAGATTTTGTTAATGCATCTACAATATTCTTCAAAGTGTCCACCTTTACCAGCAACAACTTTTTGTCTTCTATCATATCCCTCACAAAGTGATACTGAACATCAATGTGCTTTGTCTTTGAATGGTAAGCAGGGTTCTTTGCCAAGAAAATTGCAATTTGGCTATCACATTCTATCCTTATAGCTCCATGTAATAACCCCATACTTGAACATAATATCTACAACCAAACTGCTTCCTTGCTTGCATGAATGGCTGCATGTATTCTACCTCTGTAGTTGATAGTGCCATTACAGATTGTTTCTTACACATCCAACTGACTGCACCTCCAAATAGGTGAAACACATACCCACTCGTAGATCTTCTCTGATCCATATCTCCTACCCATTCTGCATCAATAAAGCCACAAATATCCAAAAAATTGTCCAATCCTGGTCTTCCTTGGTAGCACAAACCATAATCACTAGTGCCACGCAAATACCTGAAAACACGTTTCATTGTTGTCCAATGCTCCTTCACTGGTTTTGACATAAACCTACTCAATACTCCCACTACATGTGCAATGTTTGGTCTAGTACAGACCATCACATACATAAGGCTACTAACTGCACTTGCATATGGAACATGGGACATGTCCTCTTCCTCTTCTTGTGTCTTGGGACACTGTTCAACATATAACTTTACACCTACAGGAATAGGAACCTTCATCGGTTTACTATCTCGCGTATTAAACCTGTGCAATATTGTCTCGACATACTTCCTCTGGTTTAACCAAAGCTTCCTCTTTGCCCAATCTCTTTTAATTTCCATGCCCAAAATATAGTTTGTAGCACCAAGATATTTCATGTCGAATTTGGAGGACAATTGGGTCTTCAAATCCTAGATAATTTCTTTGTCATTTCCAACCAGCAACATATCATCCACATACAAGGCCAGATAAATAACAAGGTCACCAATTAATTTAAAATACACATAATGATCTGCTTTGCTTCTGGTGAAGCCAAGCCCCCGTATAAATGTATCAAATTTCTAATACCACATCCTTGGTGATTGTTTTAACCCATACAGAGACTATTTTAACTTGCATACCAATTATTTCTTACCCTTCACCGTAAAGCCTTCAGGTTGCTTCATTTAGATCTCCTCTTCCAGATCCCTGTGAAGAAATGTTGTCTTCACATCCATTTGTTCTACCTCAAAATTAAAAGCAGTAGCAACAAATAAAAGTAATCTAATAGAAGCTACCTTGACAATAAGAGAAAAAATATCACCAAAATCAATTCCTGGCACATGGGAATAACCTTTTGCTACCAACCGAGCTTTGTATTTCTCCACCTTTCCTTTTGCATTTGTCTTCTTCTTGAACATCCATTTGCTACCAATGGGTTTCCTTCTAGCCGACAGCTCCACCAGATGCCAAGCCTCATTGTTGTGTAAAGATGTCATTTCATCAACCATGGCCTCTTCTAGAGTTTTCCATCCTCTGAATCTACTATTTCCTTCACAGTTCTGGGATCATCATATATAATAGATAAAGAAAAATTTTAACAAAAAGTAGATGGACTATACCATTCTAGCTGCCTTCTTTCTCAAACTGATCATCTCATAACCAGAGTTTGTGTATGTTCATCTTCTGATTCCTCTTCTGTTGCAGAGTCTGATTCTTCCTCCTTTAGATCAAACTATATCTTCTTAGATTCCTTTGGTTGGACTTCATGTTTAATAACATCTTTCACTTCTCTAAACACCACATCTCGGTTGTACACAACCTTCCTTGTTACTAGGTTCCAAAGTTTATAACCCTTTAAACCATCCTTATACCCAATAAAGATGCACTTTTCAGATTTACTATCCAACTTTGTTCTTTTATCCTTTGGAACATGTACATATGCATCACATCCAAATACCCTCATATGTGAAAGAGAGGTTTTCTTACCAGTCCATACCTCTTGTGGAGTCTTATCCTCCAACGCTGATGAAGGTGATATGTTGACCAGGTAACATGCAGTCTCCATTGCCTCTACCCAGAATTCCTGTCCTAACCCGAAACCACTAAGCATGCTTCTTGCCCTTTCCATCAACGTCTTGTTCATTCTTTCTGCAACTCCAGAATTCTTCAAATTCCTTCTTGCAAAACTCTCCACCATTATCTGTCCTCAACACCTTTATCTTCTTCTCTGTCTGGTTTTCCACCAGAGCCTTAAATTATTTAAAACTCACCTGATTCTGCTTCCCATATACACAATTTTCACATAAATCAAAATCCAGAGAGCTATTAGTGATACCTTTTACCATACCTTTACCATGAAGTATTCAAAGGTCGTTCTCTCCAATATGTCCAAGCCTTTGATGCCATAGCATGGTTTTTTCTCCAGAGACCACTAGATTTTCTACTCCACCTTTCAGGAACCACATAACTGTTGCACCCATCAACAACAGTGCTACCATGCAGCTTGTACATAGTTCCAATCCGAACTCCCCACATCAATACCAGTGCTCCCCGAACCATCTTGCAGGTATCCTTCTTGAACACTGTTTTTACACCTGCATCATCCATATTGCTTACAAAAATCAGATTTCTGGCCAATGTAGGAATATGCAGAACACCCGGAAGTGTTCTAATCCTTACACCTTGCAAATTCAACTTAACTTTTCCGCGACCAACGATTTTAGCCTTCTTGTCATCCCCCAAGAAGACATCACCACCATCATATTTCTCATACATGAAGAACCACTCTCTATGGGGAGTGAAGTGAAAGGATGCACCTAAGTCAATCAACCATGCCTCATGATCTACATGT
>APFE031359506.1:2814-16407 GCA_000404065.3 Pinus taeda | reverse complement strand
TAGGAACAGTTTATTCACCAGAGACTTAGATTGGTACAAAGTCCCTAACTTGTCCCATAAAGCCTTCACCGTAGCTTCCCTTGATACATTCAACAATACTAAATCTGAGACACATAATCGTATTGTTCTCTTTGCCTTTCGATCCAACTTCTTCCATTCTTCATTGGACATTCCCGTTGGTTTAGTACCCGGATCTACCGTGATCCACTAATCTTTATCCACCAACAGATCCTCCATCTTGAGTTTCCATAACTCAAAAATTTGACCATTAAATTTCTCGATCTCTATCTTTTGTCTGTTCGCCATCTTCCTTCACCACAAGAATCGATCCCATGGATCTCCCACTGAATAGGGTCTACCACAGGCCTGACCGAAACCCCTCAGCAACAAAGGCGTCCCCTTGAAGCCAAAACAACTCCGATACTAAATGTAGGTTTTAACCCCATAGAAAAATTACCTGCATACGAATTCTAAAACACAAAAAATAAACAATAGCGAGAGCATAACACATAAAACAAATATACACAGAGATTTTCCCCTAGATCCCAATACCGGGACTACCAGATTGATTTTTCATTATGTTCCTTTGAATGTTACAATACATATATATACATGTCGAAGCATCCAATACCATGGACCGAAAACCATCACGCCCAAAACCATGTGCGAAAACCATGCACAAAACCATAGGTAGGTTTGCCCACCTAATATAAGGTCCAAAAAAACTTTCCTTGGGGTGCTGCCCCGGATCTCGCAGAGGGGGGCTAACCGCCCCCCTCAAACCCCTCGGTGACCCCCCCACTGCATAGTCGGCGCGACAAAGGGGGGGCTCCTATCCCCCTCTAACCCCCCGGTTAACTAGTGGGCTAGTCATGGAAAGAATATAACACAACCCAACATTACTCCTTTACTAATTAAGCTATGTGATTTGCAAAAAAAATTAGCAAAAAAGTTTGAAAAACATATGTGGAATTTGGCCACTTACATCTCTCCCTAATTAAGCTATGTGTGTATTGAAAAATAAAATGAAAAATACTATATTTGCTCCACCAATTAAGGTTAGTAGAGCAACCAGGCATACTAAATAGAAAATACAAAATGCAGAGGTGAAGGAAATTCACTAAAGGCTGCCAATCACCTGAGAAAAGAGAAAATACAAGGTTCTTTTTTGCTTTCTAGTGATTGTGCAGGTTTAGCCAAACACAGATGTGTGCACGTGTTTGTCAGAGAAAAAGCCACGCTGATGAGCAAAGAAAATGAAAATTTCAATTATGTGGGCTCAAAATAGGTCCCTAAGGTCTTGAAAAAAATCCAGAGAGTTGTTGAGTGCTTTGTAGAATGGTTAGGTAGAGAGAAGGTCCTGCAAACACAACCTTTATATTAATGAAAAGATAATAGTTGAACACAAGCAGAATTGGTGTTGTTAGTGGACAAACTTAGATAAACACAACATTGTAAATAGTGGAAACAATGTAGACATAAACATAAACTAAAACAAAGAGGTAAATACACAAACAATTCTCAATGGAGCAAACAAGTCAATGAAATAATAGAAAAAATTTCCTTTATTGACTGCTGGTAGCATAGGTTGAATACAATAAATGAATCTTAGACACTTGAAGAGAATTATTTGAGCTTTGGTGCTCAAAAATCCTCAGCAAGGGGGGTTCTTTTCCTCAATCTCTTTGCAAGATTCTCCTCTCTCTCAAAGAAGTATGAAGACTCTCCAATCGTGGATTTATTCGAATTAATATGGCCAACAAGCTAGTGCTCTTCCCTTCTTTGGATTCAACAATGGAATGGTGGTTTTCTCTGATAGCAATTTGGCCAGCATAACAATGTCTCATATTTTGGCTCTCCCATGGTCTATTTATATAGAGTTTTTGAATCCATATTCCCCCTCTTGGTTCATGCATGATAATGACACATGAGTAGGACAATATGACTCTATTGAGGGTTGCATATCTTTAGGGCGACTCGAATTCAGTTTTCCTGGATCGAGGTCATGTCAGAGAATCAACTCCAAGTGTGTGGAGTGGTCCCAAATCGATGAGTCATCCATTTCTTTGACCGTGCGGCTTTTGAAGGATATTCCGCACATGCGTGGATATCGAAGAAATAGTCGTGACGAACTCAATTTTTTATCTTTATAAACTTTGGACCTTAGGAGAAATTAATTTTTGTAAACTTCATGATGTATTCGGCTAGAAAATATTCACTTATGCATTATGTTGGACGTATTTTAGTGTCTTTTGGATTGTGAAAACATGTGTATGATTTTCTGGTGTCAACAAATCTGTCTTTTCTTTATTTGTTTTCTATTTCACATTAAAAATATAAGTACAATTGTTTCAAGCCTTTTAAACCTTTTTATGTTTACATGTCCACATAGGCATTACTAACATAAATGATTATAATATCAATATGTAATTAAACACGATTGTTCCTCGCTACGCCAATGGTTGTTTATCTCACCACTTGAAAGATGTCGAGAGTTCAAACAACCGCATAAGGGAGAAGATGAAAGAGAATACACTAGCAGTACTGTACAACACCCATTAGTATTGAGGGTTAGCTCGATTGGTCGAGTTCCCGTCGTTAAAGCACCTCACTAATGAGAAGTCACAAGGTCAATTCTCCTCGATTCCCTTGGGGTTAAGCTTTACTAATAAGCTAGCAAGATGTAACCCTTTCGAATAAATCTACCCATATATTTCTTCAGGAAAAAAATCAATAAAAAATTAAAAACTAAAATATTACACCAAACTTAAAATATAAAAATATAATAATACGATACAATCTAGTAAAAATAAAACTAATAACTTACATTATTCCTCATAGATATGAATCTTAAACCAAAACACCAAACAGATTAATTAAAAAACTTTAATATTAAATATTTAGCAAAACACCTACATCATTCAATTCTAATAAAAAAAATTACAAATGACCACCATTATTACAAACCAACATTATAATTTTTAACAAAAATGTTTAATAACCAATAAATTCTAAAACTCTTTGTTTTGAAAGAACATAAATTAGCCATCTACTTTTTCCCTTGATTATATTTTTATAGTTAGAATATTCAAAATACAATTCGAGGAAATAATATATATTGCAATATCTATATATTTATAATTAAAATATAAAAAATGTCATTTTAGGAAACAATCGATAATATGTTGAGTTTCTTTTAATGGTTAGACCATTCAAATTATAAATAATATTGGACTTTATTTTCATTTCAAATACTTTTGAAAACAAGTAAAATAACTTTATATAATTACGAATTAAAAAGAAGTTAAAACCCTTGACAATTGTATATAGATTATTAAAAATTATGTTTGATGGTTTGGATGGTATCAATTTACATTAAAAATTTATCTTTTCCTTTTTTAATTATAATTAAAATATTGTATTAATAGTTTTCAATTATTCAAAAAGGCTAATATTATATTTAGAGAAATTTGTTTTAATAATATGGTATCATATTAAAAATATAATTAGTATGTGGAAGAGTGCAAAGATATGTTGATAGGACTAAATAGTAGAAGATCTTACTGTTAATGATACATCAAACGAAATCTTCTTAGATAAAATATTGGAAAACATTGCCCACACATATTTGTTTTATTCAGTGGAGTTGATTAGGAAAAATGTCCTGATTAACTTTTGGGGAAATCCATGAAGTCAAGATTGGTAACTTAGATCTTGTTGTGGTAAAAACATAAACCCTCATTATTCACTTAATTCTCATTATGAGGACCCTTTGATTGAATGGTTAGGCATATGACTATTTCATTTTGAGTATTTGGATTGCTTCAATAAGTTCAATATGTTCCTATATTCCTATCATAACTTTTTGATCTCATTTGGTTGTTTGGTTTGCAAGTAGCACCTAATTGAAGATTGGATATTTTTCTCTCCCTTGGCCTATTAAAATATATAAATCGTACATTACCTTTTGTTTTATAAATTTATTTTATTTGTAAATAATTAATTTTCAATTGTAAATATTAATTTATATTTTATGCATAGTCCTTGAGAACAAGACTGAGTCTTATATTACAAAGCGGTTTTTATATTATGAATTAACTTATTGATAAAAGTGAAGAAAGACCTATTGAAAAGAATGTATATATATCAAATCTAATATTAGAGTTTTGAGTCATCGAGACTTTGAGATCAGAAGAATCCTTTTGAGAATCCCCAATATCAAAGTCCAAACCATATTATGAAGAGGCCTAATAAAACATTTATCCAACGTTTCAAATCCATTTAATAAAGTGGTTGTAATTCTTTGGATTACACATATCGAAATCCATGGATATTGTAATATTAAAGATCTCTCATTTAAGCCCCTTTAATATTGAAACTTTGGTTCATAAAAGCTAGGAGCGATCAGTTGTGGTGGCCTTAGTGGTGTTGCAGAATCACAGTTGCCGACTCATTCATCTCTTTAAACTCTTTGTATTACACTATTGGAGCACAATATGTCCTATAATATTGCCATAGTGGAATATTGGAGCTTTTCCTTGTTAAGACTTTTATTCTTGAAGGACCTCACGAAAACAATGAGTTTCAGTGTCCTTTGCCCCCCTTTGTTTAGCCCCTTTCTATTTTCCTCCATGGGACCGAGGGGTGCGACCGAAGGCTTGGCCTTAAGGCGCTAGGGTATTTTTTCCCTGCTCAGGGGTCATTTTTCCTTTGTAAAGTGCTTTATGTCCCTGGTCTTTTAAGTTCTTCCAGTGACCGTGTGCTAGCCCAATATCGAAGCCCCTCTCATTGGCAATTTCCAATTGGGGAAATAACATTGGGGTTGTGACATTCCCACTTCTCCAATATGCAACCTCCGATATGGCATCATCATTTCCATGTGGAACCTCATGAGTGGTGACATCTGTCACCTAGATTTTCCCCCTTAGGCCCCCTCAAAACGGAAAAAGTACCTACCACATGTCCTTCCATACTGCCATGTCATGCTGATGTCAGATGCAAATGTAGTTTTATTGGAACCAAGAATATGCTACCACGTGTCTTTATCAGAGCCAATCATATGATTGCACGTGTATCTTGTTGGAACCAATCAGATGTCACCATGTGTCTTGCTAGAGGAGAGAGAAAAGGTCTCATCCACCTTTGGTTTCACGATGAAATCCTTTGTAAACCTTACCAGTGTTTCTCGATGGTTTTAAACACAATCGAAACTTTTACGATATCATAACTTTTAAAAGGTTTACACTTAAGAAGTTGGGATTCTCCGATCGCCAACCTTCCGATGTGCCGATGCTCTGATGTGTGATCTCCTCCAATCTCTGATGTTGCGACCGCCGATATGTTATCTCCAATATACCATACCTATGATATGCGATGCGCCGATATGTCATGTTTCTCTAATGTGCAATTTTCGATCTCCAGTGTCACTAGACCTCCAATATGCGATCTTCGATATCAGACCTCCGATATTCCTTCTTTCCTAAGGCCTGAATCCTTGAAACTTCAGAAGACCATATCTTTTGATCCATGAGTCAAATTTTTGACTTCTACATATCGTTGGAAATCTTGTCCAGAGCACTTTCCAATGGAGGGGGTCCATTGTAGGCTTAGATTCCTTCTGCGGCTTGGAAGATGATTGCAAATTTCTTAGCTCTTTTGCACTATTTTGATCGCTGAAAACACATTTTGCAGTAAGTGACAACATAAGCCAAATACTAAAGAAAACCTTTGAATTTCTTACCAACTTTGATATAATATAATTGCTATAGTTTTCTTCTCAAATAAAATTCTCGCATCAATTGATTTCTTTCTAGAATGGAACATTTGAATAATAAGACTATTTCCTTCCACATCAGCCAATTCCTATTGTTAATTGAAAGTAAATGCTTCAAATTCCAGATATCGTTTCTGGTGTATGAGTATACTAGTTTGGCTTTAGCACTATTGTTAAATGTTTACTGAAATACTCATTTAAAATCTGGTTAAGCTATCTTACAGGGTTAATTAGGAATAAATTTTTAAACTGGAAATTTCATAAGGAAAAACCTTTATCTCCTTGACCTGTTAAATATCTAACAATTTAATCTTATAGATGTCTTTCTTTCTACATGTCATGTATTTGAACCATTTCAGTATTGTGACATGAATCTTTTTGTTCTTAAGCATATGTTTTAGTAGGAATTGGAGATGTTTGTAGTTGGATGTTTGTTAACTATTTAAATGGAATTTATGTGTATACATTTGCTTGAAAAAGGATTAGGTATTGGAACTATTTCCCTGGCCTATTTCCTTTATCTCATTCCAATTTCAATATGCTTTTTTTTTTTCTCTTCCCTCTCTTTTAGCTTTCTCTTGATTAAAAGAAGGACTAATCCTTCTTTCAATCAAGATAGGTCTAGTATTAGATACATTTTATATTATGCTTTGCATGTAGTTCTACTTTATGTATCCTAGAAGTGCCCTCATACAGGGGAAATATTTAGAGTGGTTTGGATGGGCCATAAATTCAGTTTAAGGATCACTTTCTTGCCTTATTAGTAAGAAGAGTCGATCTGATGTATGTTCTCTATTGGTACGTGAAAGTCATACTTTAAGATAGTAGAGATAGAGAGAGTGTAAATAGACCCAATTCAACCAGTAAGAACCACCACATCAATGGAAAAGGAGTTGCTTTAAGTTCCCAACTAGGTGGTCTCCCTTAGAATGTTGAAAGGTCACTTTTTTCTTATCAAAAGATCTATATTTGTTTAAGTGGTGGTTCCGACTAGTATAATGGGGAGCGTTATCCTTTTACACAGAAAGTGTATAATACAAGAATAAATGAAAGATAAACTGTAACTATAAGGTATGTATTGTATACAATATACTCTAATACAATGTAAACTATAAGCCTATTAAGTAAATGTACCTGGGTTTTATTGAGTTGACATGCTTTAACAATTTTCCAAGGTTACTAAGTAATATAGATTAATAAGTAAAACTGGAAGTAATTTCATTAATTAATAAAAGTAATATTGATTAAGTAGCTAATCCAAATTATCTTTTAGGAGTAAGTTCTTAGATTTATATGGAAACCTAGGTCAATTGAAACAAATAGACAATTTGCGATCATTTCATTCCTCCTGTTCACCTATACTACAACAACAATGTTAAGCTGCATATTGATGTGTGTCGACCACTAGAACCAAGATATTTCTCTTTGAGATCACCCCTATATACCAGTGTGAGTTTACCTTGATGAAAGGATTTTGAACCAAACTTTGAATTATCCACTTCCAAAGTACGTGACATATGGAGTGCATCAGAAAGCCTTTAGATAATATTCAAAAGAACTCCTCTCGGATGCCCTAGGCACTGGACTCCTATAAACCCAAAGGTTGTCTCTAGGAGGCTTCTATATCTTATGAAATCAATTGTGTTGGGCATGAAATCCCCCCAAGACAGGTTTTGGGGCTTAAAGCCCAAGTTTTGACCGAATCTTTTTGTAAAAGCTCTGCGAATTGCAGGCGCGGGGTGCAAAATTATAATAGAGCCACAGGGTTGTCTGCCCTAGTTTTTGTAGTGTAATGTCAGCTAGATAGACCTACCCATGGTCCGCGGACCATGAGATTGTATAAATAGAGCGAGGCTCTAAATGTATAAGATAACTAATAGAGAAGATAGAATAGTAGAGCATGAGAAGTCTAAGTGATTGAGAAGCAGTGTAAAGTGTGTCTTTGGGTCATAGAGTAGGAAAAGGCTTTGCAGATGAGTGCCTAGAGGTTTAGTAGTCCGTAGCTGAGTGTGTGGACCCCTGTAGCTGAGTGCGCAGGTCAAGTCGATTCTGTAATCGTTGGAAGGATCAATAAAGCGAAATTTTACCATATTTTTGTGTATCTTTTCTAGTTTTAATATATGGTTAGGTATAATTTGCAAATATACTGTTTATATGTTGCGCGAACTTATTTGAATGCTTTGTATAACTAATTATAACATAAGGCATCCAAGTACGTGAAGGTAATTAACTGATATAGGAAGATAAGTAAGATCACGGGTAATAGCACAGAGCATGGCTCTAGCAGTGCGGAAGCTCCACACTCCTTGCTTAGGGCTGCGCGAAGGCAGTGTATCATGGCGTGAGGAACAGGGAAGTGTGTAAAGTGATCTACGCGCAGGGACACACAGTGAGACCAGTCGAACCTATCAGACATCTCAAGGCTGTGGAAACCTAGTTCTAGCACCCTCCCATGCTACCTCGAGTGAGACCTCAATCCGCGCTCCGCAAACTGTTGCCGAAATGGCCAATAGTACCGGGATTTGTTTGGCTAATTAACTCCAAACCTGGGTCAAGCCCCAACAAGCCAACAAATGGTTTCATTGCCAGGATCAGGATCTGCATAGAGATGTTTGATGTCGTATCACTAGAATCCGACAAAGAAGGGAATTGAAGATTGGTTGGACAGGAAGATTCATGAGTTCGCAATGCAGGAAAAAATGAATCCACGACTATAAAAGGAAGAGTGGTTAGACTGCTACTTATATACAAAGATCCAGGAAATTTTATTTGCATCCTTCCCCACTAAGTTGTACAAGTGGATCGCGAATCTAGCAGATAGCCAAGGAATGTGTAAACTCGACAAATTGATTGTGTGGACTCCAGAATTAGTGCACAGACTGGAAGCATCGGAAGATAAGATTGTGCGCGCTGTCGATCACTAGCTTGATCGAATCATAGGAGGATTCGTAACCGAATTCACGGTAGACACTTCAGTAAGTTATAGTGAGGCAGAACGATGCTTCCTCAAGGGACCGCGAGGTAAGTACGTTAAGTCTTTGAACACTTGGATTAAGATGCTACTACATGAAAAATGGGTTATGCGAATAAATTGATGTTTGGGGCTACGTGAAGTGGGATAATCTACAGAAATGAAGGTAGCACATAACTAGAGAATAGCCCCTTGATTTCACCTCCGCGAGGGGGCAAGGAAGAGCTTGCGAAGGTCTCGCTAAGAAGAGCGATCAATCTGATAAGACAGAGAATTCCGTGCATACCACCCCCACCCACACCACCGCCAGTTTCACCGTCTTCACCCCCATCTTTGCCCATACCACCTTTGCGACCACCGCAAAGCAGTATGGCAAGCACGATAAAGCTACAAGTGTTCAAGGGAGTAGGGAATGAAGATCTGAACCAATTTTGGTTCGTGATAAAAGTTGTATGGGAAACACAGGGAGTCACGGATGAAAATATAAAGAAGGCAACGTTGGTCAGCGCTCTGCAGGATCATGCGCTGACTTGGTACATTAAGCATTCCAATGACAATCCAAATGCGGGGATCGTGGATATCCAAGCTGCGCTAAACAAAGAATTTAGCAGGCCAAAGTCAGAGGCATAGTCGATCATTGGATTCAAGGAAATCACAATGCTACTAGGTGAAACCCCGTGGGATTTAGATCAAACACTGAAGTGCACTATTCATGAAGCAAACATGACATTAACATATGGGCAGCACCTGAATGGTTTATAGCATCGTTAATGGCGCATCTACGAAACACGTTTTTGCAACAGAGGCTAACCACTCAGGTCGAGGCCTTGGAGGTTGCGATGAGATTGCACGAGATCCCGATACAAGATCCTAACCTCGGAGTTCAACAGATTCACGCGCAGTTGAAAAAATTGTGCTTGGAGATGTAGAGTTTGAAATAAGACAGGAAAACCCACCCAAAGATGCGCGATGAGGTATGGTGCATAAAATGCAAGGCCTAGGGGCATAACAAGGACCACTGTGCGGTGTCCGCGAATTACCTTCCGGGAGGAAGGCTAATGCCACTAAGACTGGAGGCACAAGCAGGACCAAGCGCGGTGCCTACACTATGGTGCGCGATTTGTCAGATATGAGGAAATCATGCTATAGAAAACTGCCATCTATTACAGAAGTATACACAGAATTCACAGTAGTTTTTCTGTAATTTATGTAGGTTAGTGGAACATGATGAGCACACCCGTAGAAGTTATGAGCTGATGATGGATTGAAATCCTACCTGTGGAGTTCAGGCCAAAACACGGCCCCTTGATCAAAATGCAGGAATGGCGCGCATTGGATTTCAAGGGCGCGGACGAGGCCGAGGTGGAGGGGGGTTGGGAAGAGATCGCGAACAACTGATATGTTACAACTGTGGAGGGCCAGGGCATTATGCTTGCGATTGTACAAATCCATCGCGACAATCATGCTTGTATTGTACGTCGTTTGATCATGAGATGGAGGACTATCCCACACTGATAGCGAGGTTACATGATAAAGAAGCACTCCAACCTCCCCCGACTCAGAACCTGCAAATGATGAGGTCTGAGCCACAAGAGGAAAACCCTAATGTAAATATCATGCTCTGAAGTGGAATTATGATAGGGGATGACAAAGGCAAGTAGCCTGAAGAAAGAACCTGGGTTCGCAAGGCTCCAACGAAGGAACCAGAATTTGATTTGGAGCACACTAAGGAGACTTTCATGGAAGCTAAGAGGAGCTTCGTTGATGCCTCCACTTCAAGAAATAAAGACAGACTGGAGCTAGAAATGGACCCATCGATGCTCACTACATTCTTGGAGACATGCATGAAGCTGTTGCGTGACAGCAATGCTGAAAAGGGGTTGCAAGAACTCATAACTAGATGCGCTGGGACCATGCCAAGAGAACCACATGTAGTTTGGAAGCTCGGGAAGCACACGATGCGAACAGGAAGAGAGATGAGATTGGCCGTGCAGATTGGGGAATATGAGATGGACCAAGTGATTCTGGATCTAGGATCAGACGCGAACGTCCTGCCAAAACAGACATGGGAGCACATGGGCAAGCTTGTCTTGCAATGGTATCCTATCCAACTGCGAATGATGAACCAGCAAAAGATCCTATCAATGGGGAGATTGGAGGGAATCAAAGTAGATATTGAAGGAGCAAGCGCGCTAGCAGATTTTGAAGTAATAGAGATTGTTGAAGACAACAATCCATACCCCGCGCTATTGGGAATAGATTGGGCCACTGATAGGAAATGGAGTGATAAATATGAAGAAGCACAAGATGATATTTGAGAAAAAGTCACTGCACATAGTGGTACCCTTAGACCCTGCAGAAGGATCGTGCTACACGGAGCCGGTGCGCGACTACGACAACGACAATGATATGGACTGCATCTACAAGATAACCACGCGGGTTCAAGACTGGGTAAATCCAATCGCAGATGGCCGAATCTCATGGGAGCGCGAAAGCTCCTGCATATCAGATTCTGACGAGGAGATAGAATAATGGAAAAATCGATTACAGGAGGTAACCATGCTCAACTGTAACATGATGACGATATCGCTGTGCTACGTAGCGACATAGGTAAGAGATCTTCCTACGTATGATGGTTTAAGCGGGTGGATGACTTCCTAAACAAATTTGAAAGAGAAGTGCCAGAATAGCAACGCTTCGATGCTCTGAAATGGGTAATGTGCACTATGCCTGCAAGATGGTGGGGTACGCACCAAAGAAGTTTTGAGGATTGACGTGAATGCAGAAGGATGATGCACACGTAGTTTGGGAAGCCTCCGATGCGATTAACAGGCCAAATTGTTGGACGAACTGACCCCACACCCACCTATCTAGGTGGATACAGGCATATGGTGCAAAACTTGCACGAATGCACAATGTCCTCATGGTAGGAGACACGATCAGTAAGCAGGTGCAGGTATGGCAATGGCACGAATGACCCCTCTGGTTGGGACCATGAAGTATGGAAAGACCAAGTACGTAGAAGGATATCCATGCAGAAGCCTTTAACAAAGTACGCGAAGCGCTGAACAAGGTCCACAATGTGAAGCAGACTGGCTAGGACCTACGCGTACCAGTGGTTCTATGGGCTTATAGGACCGCGTGCAAAAACCTGACTATGCAGGCACCACCAAGGATGGAGTATAAAGCAAACACTGTAAGCCCTATAGTACATGTAAAGCTTAGACTGTGCATGATAGCACCAGTAGATATGATGGTTTGCGGAACCTTGGAAGAAGAAATCCAACTGGGAAATTCTAGGCTCTAAGAACTTGAAGAAGAAAGGGTACGCTTAAGGAGGAAAAGCGCTTTGGTGGACGCGGAAGTCAAGAAGCTGGAGGACAAGATAAAGGAATATTTTCTTGATAAAAATACCAAGTTGATAAGGTAGGATGCACACGATCGCAATAACAGGTTTGAGGCCTATCGCCGCGAATTGATCAGTCTGATACCTTGGCTTGGACCGCACATTACTAAGTGAATCGACCAGGGTAGCACGTTGCAGATGATAAAGTGTGCGATACCACCTGTAACAATGAAAGGTGGGTATTTTCCAGGAAACGTGATGGATGACAAGATGAAAATTTACACAGGTGGTGTGACCACCTGACTGGCTGAGGGAAGTACAATCTTAGCACCCCAGGCAGTTGAAAGGAAGCGCGGGACTATAAACTACTTTGCCTGGGAGTTGCGCAATGTTGGAGCTACACGCAGAAGCAAAAAGTCACAAGGTACGCATTCGCGCATGGGGGGTTGCGCTGCCACGCGTGTTGGCCAGAAAGTCATCGTTGAAGTCACTATTCACGATGGGATGCTCGACTTGAGACCAAATGGAGTGGGTGACAGGCATTTAAGACACGATTTATGGGCAAGATTTGGGAAAATCTGCTGCCAAGGGAGCATTAATGAACCATATTTGGGGGGAACGGTCGAATTCAAATTCAAAAAGCGCTATAAATTAAAAGGGGCTGCCCAAAAAACAACACTTCGTCATTTGCGAATTGAGCGATTGAGCAGAGCCCTGTTTGTTTTGTGCCAAGCGTTGATTGAGCTCCTGAGTTCGTGAGTGATAGATTTCTTGAAAGACATGATGGCAATAGTTGAGGAAGTTATGGAAATAACGGAATTAACTTTCGGAGAGGCCACATAGGTCTTGACTGTGGAGGATGCTCCAGAATGGCAGAAATCCTGAAATCATTGCGCGCACCAAGACCAAAGAAGGACAGACAAGCGATGGTTGTCGTGTGTGTGTCCCCGTGGAACCTGCTGTGCATGAAGCTCTCAATGGAGGACAAGGGGAAATCCACCACCATAGAGACCGACGAAGATGAAGAAGACCTAGAGAACCTAATTATCGAAGAGGATGAGGATGAAGGCACGAAGGAGGAAACTGAACCTGCACACCCCCCAACAAAGCTGCTTGCCTATGTCTCCCTGCGGAAAGGGAAGGCTAAAGTGCCGAAGGACCTTGACAAGACCAAGAGATTGCTCAAGACCCCACTCCTCCCAGACATCATTATTTTTGAAGGTGTTAGTGTCGGTCTTGAGCCCTCCATCAGTGATCAATAGCTCTTTGCATATGCATAGTTAGGTGTCTCATCAGTGTCAATTTTGCATCCCACTAGGCATGCCATAACAATGAATGGAGGAGCAGGTCTTTGTTTCCTTCTTGGTTTTTGCTGGATCAGGTCATACTACCATGTAATTGAGTCATACTTGTTTTTTGTTTTTCTCTTGAGGTCCCAGGTCTTAGGTCTAGGGTTTTGAGTCAAAATCACTTCGAGGTCATGAGTCAAGGTCAGTGAGTGCC
>APFE031359505.1:12663-30934 GCA_000404065.3 Pinus taeda | reverse complement strand
TGACTTTGGAAATTAATTCTTATTTTAGATATTAAGATTGGTTGAAGCATCTTTTGTTTGAGGAATTTATTTTGAAGTTATGTTCACCTTTACAAGCTCTTTCTCTAAGTTAACACATTCTTTATTTTCTTATCAGAAGAATTGGAAAACTTAGTGCAGGAATCTGTATTCCAGTACAAGAATCGATATTCTAATACAGGAATACAGTGCTCTAGTCCTGAGGCTTAAAGCCCCTGCATGAGGACATACATCTTCAGTACAGTTGTAAAATATACTTCCAGCACCTAAACATTGTTCTGGTACTAGTGCAAGCACATTGCAGGAGTACAGGAATAACAACTTAGTGCAGGGAGAAAGATCTATAAGAAGTCATACATCTTCAAGGGTCCAATTATTAACCTGGCACACAACTATACTAAAGATAAACATAGATTTACATTTTCATTAGTCAATATTGTTTGCAAAAAGTTTGAGAGTTCCTTTCATTTATTTTCCTGCAAGAGTACTTTCTTTCACATTCCAGCACTAGAATATCTTTGGTGTAAATTTTAGGGTGATCTTCTCTTTTGATTATGCAAGATTACAATTAAGGAAGTAGGAATAGAGTTTGGAAAATTTCATATCATTTCTTGCATTTCCTGTGCTTCGTCTCTAAGTTTACGAAACCGTCGGGTTGACAATTAAGTGTTGAAGGAGTCTACCTAATCGCAATTCATGCACCCAACATTTTGGCGTTGTTGCCGAGGAGGCGATTTGAAATTGGTAAGAACTTTCCATTTTCTGCAATAGGGGTAAGTCAGTTATTATTTTTTCTGCAGTATGCTTCTATTGTTTTGAGGATTTTACGAGTGCTGATTTTTTATCCATTGCAGCAATTAACAGATTCTTTTTCTTTATAAGCATTTGAATTTTGTTTCTAGATTTGTTTTTTTTTAAATGAATACCTAAGAAAGGTAGGGGTCTGAATCCCAATAAGGGCTAACAAAATACTGAAAAATCATAAAACTCTTCTCACATTGGACCTTCTTTTTCAGGTATAAAGTCCAAGCAAACCCAGACACATCAAGCTCGAACAGTCCACTTGGATTCTGGAAACAATGATTCACGTGTGACAAAACCTAAAAAGGGGAAGAAGGAGGCTAACGGTGATTGGAAAGTTCAATGCAGCATTAGTCAATTATCCGAATTTAAACAGGAATGCAACAAATTACAGATATAACCATAAATACAGAGATGCAGCAGAAATAGCACTTCCTTTGATTAATATCAAATAATGAAATATGCTTACAAATAGTATGGAAATGAGACTATCTTGGCGATGGTAGCTTATCTCTAAGAAGAGAAGTGGTGGCTACATGCCTTTGAATTGCATTACAATGAGGTTCAAGGGCCTTTTTATTATTGAGAAATAAGAGCAAACCCTAAAAAAACAAAACCCTAACCCGAGGGGATGTAACACCAAGAGTTTATGGGCCCCGTTGGGGTTAGTTCGACAGGCAAATTCTCGGGGTCGTGACTTGGTCATATTATCTCTGTTTGAAGCGCATGATACCACGTTGGAAATATATCTCCAAGGACTACAATGAAAAAATTGACTTATAAATAGTCGTTGGTGGTAGATTGTGAAAAAAACATCATTTAGGACCTCAAAACAGATCCGAAAGTTTAGGACCCAAAAAACTGCTAAAAATAGTAAATTGTGCTACAATTAAGGAAAATAAAAAAAGAAACAATGGTGGGGGTCCAAGTGGAATTGGTGGGTGGCCACCAATATCCCCCTGGATCATTCTTCCCCCCTTAGGAAGCAATGGTCCCCATTGCGTTGAGTTCCTCCATGAGATGGGGAAACTTCTACTGAACTTGGTCCCTGGTGAGTTGTTATGCAATCTTTGATGTGTCCAGTAATGGTGGGAAGCATGGTCAAGGGTGGTCCACATTGAACACTCAGTGCAAGCCAAGGAATGGGGGAATTTTGTGCTCCAAAGTATTGTTTCCCACATCTTTGTTAATGGTGTAAGGACCATATCAGAGTGGTATGAGCTTCTGATGGGCTCTAGTAAGGCATTATTTCTACAAATGCAACCAAAATTTGTCATCCACCTGAAACTTGTGTGACACCTGATGTTGATCATGTCACTGCTTGTACTTGGCATTTTCCAGAATGGAATGGCAATATATCAACCCGTTGGGTAGAGGTGCTCCGGGAGTCAAATCAAACGAATGCTTGAAATGACAGTGTAATGGTACCCCTGTCGGTGAGGAGAAGATGTCCCTGTATCCTTTCCTGACTATATCCACCTGCTTCTGCTGCCTAGAGGGACCCTCCCCGGGGGCCATGGATGTGGCTACGATCTTCCCCTTACTCTGAGAGTGAACCAGAAAGAAAATAAATTTCCTAGTCTGGGAGATGATCTTACTACTTTCTTAGCAAAGATCTGATGATCTGAATTTAAACATGAATGCAACAAATTATAGATATAACCATAAATACAGAGATGCAACAAAAATAACACTTCCTTTGATTAATATCAAATAATGAAATATGATTACAAACAGTATGGAAATGAGACTAGTTCGACGATGGTAACTTATCTCTGACAAGAGATGTGGTGGCTACATGCCTCTTAACTGTGTTACAATGAGGCTCAAGGGCATTTTTATTATTAAGCAATAAGAGAAAACCTTAAACAACCAAAACCCTAATTCGAGGAGATGTAACACCAAGAGTTTATGGGCACTGTTGGGGTTAGTTGGGCAGGCAACTTCCCGGGTCGTGACTTGGTCATATTATCTTCGTTTGACTCCATGATACCCCATTGGAAAGATCTCTCTGAGGACTATGACAAAAAAAAGCAACTTATTAGAAGTTTCTACCGGTATATTGCCAAAAAAACATTGTTTAGGGCCTCAAAACAACTCCGGAAGTTTAGGACCCAAAAAACTACTAAAAATAGTAAATTGTGCTACAATTAAGGAAAATGAAGAAATGAAAGAAACAATGGTGGGGGTCCAAGTGGAATTGGCCGGTGGCCACCAATATCCACCTGGATCAGTCAACCTTCATCTTCTAGAAGTGGTCCGATTAGAGGCACAACAATGGCTGATCATGAAGACCATGCAGAGTGTTATGAACATAAATTATGTAAAAATAAATAAAAATAGATATTAAATAATAATCATAATAATATAAATATAATAATAAATAAAAGTAAATTAACTAATGGTTAGTTAGTTAATAATGAAAAGGCATGTCCTAGAGACGTGCATGTTTGTGAAAGGTACTTACCTAGCTATATATACAGGAACCTCATTCTCATTTGTACTCATCCTACATCAATTCGTTTATTCAATATACAATTACAATTATTGTCCTACGATGCATGTCTTTGTTTACGAAGTGTTTTAAATATTTCCGTTGCGTATACAGACTTTTGGTCGTTACATTGGTATCAAAGTTGTTCGATCCTCTGGTCACTCAACCGCTGCACAGATTCGTGTTCTCTTCTGGTCGCTCAACTGCTACACAGATTCGTGTTCTCTGATCTAGGTCTTTGACTGTCAAAATCGTCAACATTGTTTTTGTTGAAACGTTTTGCTACAAGAATTTGGAGTTACAAGAATTTGGAGTTTCTCCATTTCACTATCAAGCATTTGGCCATTCAATAATAATAATAATAATAAAATTAATATATATATATATATGGGGAGAATATAAAGTCAAAACCAAAGATAAAAAGAATAAAGAAAAAAAAAATCCATTTAAAAAATAAATAAAATAAGTACATAAAAGATTACCAAAAAATAAATATTTAAAAATAAAAAAATATAAAGGATCTCCATTATTGATAAAAAGTCCATAATAAAGATAGGAGGAAATCTTTCCAAATATATTTAAAACTATACGTAAGAGAAGTAAGAGAAGGAAGAGTAGGTAATATTATCTTGATTCTTCATTAAGTGGTTTACAAGCTCGTGGTTATAGAAGCCCATGTTAATTGCCCATGGTATTTTAAAAGTAAATGAAAAATAAAAGGAATACAAAATCTCTTTATGTGAATGGTAAGTTTTACTTTTTACGTGGAGAACATTAACCGAGTCAAAAGAACATAAGTGAACATATATTTTATAATAGACACCAAAGGTGAATAGCCATATTTCACTAGGGTTGTAACTTTTCAAAAAGAAAAAGAAAAAATATTATAAATAAACTATATATAAGGAGAAGTATTATATTATAAAGGGGTATTTAAATAAAAGTTCACGTCATAAAATTATTGAAAATATATATAAGTACAAAGCGAGTATTATTATAAAAGGAAAGTGAAATTGAATTAAATTTTAAAGAGTTATATGAAATTTAAAAGACAATAAGATATTTAAAAGAAGTCAATTGAAACAATATTTAAATATTCTTTCTAAAGTACCAAAAAAAAAAAAAAACGTAAGTAGAATGATATAAAAAGAATACAAAAGAGTTTTGAAATATTAAGGATAATAGGAAATTGGATTGAAAGAGTTTTGAAGAATTATATATATGGATATATTAAAAATGCACTTTTAAAGGAGGCTTGAAGTACAAAGTCCAAAGAAACTTTAAATATAATACCTTAAGTCATCACGACAAAACAAATGGGATCAATCATTGAAAAAAATGATGGAGCTCAATTCTAAAATGATGAAGGAAGAAAGGTTTTCCTATAATGGTCTTTCAGTTATAAATCATAGAGTAATTACATTAAAAAGAAATATCCAAGGAAGAGAAGTTAATGTCACCATCAACCCAAGCAATGATAAAAATTATATCAACATCAACTTGGCAAATCAACTATTAATTCCAGAGCTAAGCATTGGTGTAAAGAAAAATATTTTTGACCAAAACGAGTATAAAATTAGTGATCTACAAGTGACAATAGGTCATTATGACTATATATCTCAATTTCATGTTGTAAGGACGGATATAAACACTAACATCATACTCGGTCAACACTGGTTTAAGGATTTGGGTACATTCATGTTAAACATAAAGAAACAAGTTTTGACATTTCCTTATAAATGGAAGATGGTCATGTTTCGAGACATAACAAGTAAATCAAAATTAATAAAATCTTCATTAGAAGACCTTAAGGATATCTCAGATTTGATGTTTCAAGATAACGAAAAAACTATATCAAAGAAGCAAAAAGAGTTTGAAGAAGTCATCTGTAGCAAAGATGAAGAAATTTCTCGCCTCAGAGATCACCAAGAAAAGCTACTCGAACAAGTCAAGAAAGCTAAAACATCAAAGAAATAACTCAAGGAGTTTTTATTAGAACAAGAAGAGGAAAATTTATGTTTAAAGAGCCTTAACCAAACATTAGTAGAACAAATCAAGTGTTTAAAAGACGAGAAGCGTGAAGGCCAAAATAAAGTTGACTCACAGAATGAGGAATGCTTAGGTCTCAAAAATCATAATCAAAATCTGCTCAAATAGATTAAAAAACTTAAGGACAAAAAGAAATCATTGACGAATAGGTTCAAAGAACTTGTCGCAAAGGAAGCATCAAAATCTCTAGATGTAACGGTCCAAACTGAAGAAACAAACATCAATACCACTAATCTCGTAGTTCAAGCAAATCCAAACCCTATTGAAGTAAAAACGTACTCAGAGGTTGTCATTCAAATAGAGGAGACACCAAATAAGGATTTAGTAGTTAAGTCAACAACAACAATGCCTGATGGAAATCAGGAAACTGCCATAAAAACGTTTAAGGAAGTTCAAACAAGAAAAATTCCTTATCTACATCTGAATCACAAGAGTAGACACCTTAATCAATCTACAAATCTATATCACGCAGAACATAAACAAACTTATGTTTCAAAGAATATTGAAGTGAGCTAAATCTGGTCATACAATAACTATTCACCACACATCTCCAAGGATCAAAAGGTTCCCCAGAAGTTTAATCTAGGATGGTCCGATCTGTTTTCAGTACGACAATTCCGTCTATCGCTCAGGACATCATATTGTCTTGTATCAATAAAGATAAAAGCTCAGAACATGAAGATATTATGAACAACAGAAGAGATCTAATTCTTCATCAGTGAGCTTTGAGGACAAATCTTTTTGAAGGAGATCGCAATGTTATGAACATAAATTATGTAAAAATAAATAAAAATAGATAATAAATAATAATCATAATAATATAAATATAATAATAAATAAAAGTAAATTAACTAATGGTTAGTTAGCTAATAATGAAAAGGCATTTCTTAGAGACGTGCCTGTTTGTGAAAGGGTACTTACATGGCTATATATACAGGACCCTCATTCTCATTTGTACTCATCCTACATCAATTTGTTTATTCAATATACAATTACAATTATTGTCCTACGATGCATGTCTTTGTTTACGAAGTATTTTAAATATTTCCGCTACGTATACAGACTTTTGGTCGTTACACAGAGGGGATTGGCGAGAATTAGGTAAATGAAGAGAAGTCCACTTTTGGATTTCCAATAGTGAACTCAGAAGTGAATGTAAAAATGAAGAATATTTTACCTTCAGCTCTTCCACACTTTCATGGTATGGTGCACGAAGACCCAGATTCATTTCTTTTTGAGTTTGATATATTGTGTCGAAGTTATGATTATTTTTTTGAAGCCCATAAATTAAAGTTGTTTCCTACAGCTCTCAAGGCTTCAGCCTTGCACTGGTTCATGGGACTAGGAGGAAACACTGTAAGTTCTTGGGACCAAATGAAGAGAGTATTTTTGAATAAATATCGGGAATATTGTAAAACTAGAGAAATGCAGGACGAGATCTTCACCATTATACAAGGTGATGATGAGACTTTGGAGGATTACTTAGAGAGATTTTTGTATATACTCCAAAGGTCCAAACAAAATTTGATTTAAGTATTATTTGTATCTTGTTCCTACGAGGACTTACTGAGGATTCTAGACATAATCTGAATTTGTTAGGACAAGGAGACATTGCTCAGAAAACTTTTGAACAAATTTGTGACTTGTGCAGGAAGTTCTCTATAAATTAATCTAGATCCACTAGAGGAAGTCGAAGAAAAACTAACAAACTGGGATCTACAGATGCTATGATCATTGGCTTGGAAAATAAAATGGACAACACGAAAATTGAAATAATGAATATTGTTAGAAAACTAATAGACTCTTTGAAATTACAGCAAAAATTAGAAAAGGAATAAGAGTCATTATCTATTTTTTGTCCAAAATGTAGGAAAAAGCATCCTTTAATAGAGTGTCATGTTGATATGAAAGGTGTTAATAAATGTGTGATTTGTGCAGAGAACCATGCCACCAAGGAGTGCCCCTCCATACCTGGATTAAAAGTTGTACTTGAAGGAGAGAATTATGAACCTGAGCCATTACATACCATGGGAGCACGAAGAAACTGGCCACAGGTATGTGCAGGTATGGCTCATGAACCACATTTTTATGGTTATAATGCACCTCCATATTCCTATTATAATAATAATAATCACTCTCAACATTGGGAGCACAGGAATAATTTCCATCATGGAAAGTCCTCTCAACCTTGGCAACAAGGATGGAGAAGGCCAAACCATTCATGTCATTCCTATCCTGCTCAGATGCCATCATATCCTCCTTCCTATGCACCACACCATATGTCACAACCATATTTTCCCTCTCTACCTCAACAAAGTCAATCATTTCCACCATTTCCTTTGCCACCACCGTTTAGACCACCTGAACTACCTGCTCAACCGGTACCGAATCCTAATAATAAGGTGGTACAACTAATTCATTCAGTTGGACCGTCCCCTCTTCCTACCTATCGAACCCTGCGAGTTGGGATAAATGAGCTTGAATTGATATCGGGAAGGGTAGTTAAACTAGAAAAACAAAAATAGTCCACGGTGATTATTGAGGATAAAAATGAGGAGGTAACTCATGATCATTTGAAAAACAATGTCATCCTTCGGCCCATTCATGTACCTTTAGATTCACCATCTTCTTCAAACCATCCCCCCTATCCAAAGCGGTTGGTCATGGAGAAGAGTGACCCTGAGTCCACTCTGGCTTCTGAATTAAGGAATCTTTGTATAAAGGTCCCTTTACTTTACGCTATCCGAGAAATTCCCATCTGGACAAAGATCATTCGAGAATTATGTCTTAAAAAGCCAGGGAGGAAGAGAATAGAACCTCGGACCATTCAGTTTGTTGGTAGAGCAACTGAGTTGATGACAGTATGTGTATCAATGGAGAAATACACAGATCCTGGAAACCCAGTTGTTTCTGTCCAGGTAGGTGATATCCTTGTCTCTAATGTATTAATAGACCTAGGGGTGGCCATCAATGTGATGACCAGGAAAACCATGGAACAACTTGGGTTGGGCCATATTCGTCCTACACCCATCATGCTTGAACTTGCAGACAGATCTAAAATCAAGCCCGATGGAGTATTTGACGACGTGGTTGTCTCTATAGATTCATGGGAATACCCCACGGATTTCATTGTGCTTCAGCCAAAGAATCCACTGGGAGGACATCCTTTGATTCTGGGAAAACCATGACTTGCCACAACTGATGCTTATATTGGATGTCGCTTCGGTGATATGTACATTTCACATGGAGACTCTAGGAAAAAGGTCACCTTGTACCCACCTTCTAGATCTATTCGGGAACTCAAGGATACTTTATGGTTAGATTATGATAGTAGTGACGAGGAGATCCGACCTATTTCTTCGATTCAACACTATACTGAGTCTACCCAGGATGGTGAATCATGAGATTTATTGAACAATCTAGACACTATGGCTAGCTTTGATACACTTCATCAAATATTTAGTCTATATTTCCAAGAAAATTTTGATTCCCAACCTTCCTTATCCCATACTGTGGCATCATCTTCATGTACTCTTGAGCCCGAGACCACTCTTGTTGAAATTAGTCCAGGAAAATATCTACGCATTAGTTCAGACCTGGATTCATCTTAGCAAGAGCAACTTGTTACCTTGTTGCGAGATCACTTGGATGCATTCGCTTGGAGTTACAAAGACATGAAAGGCATTCCTCCTTAGACTTGTACTGATCATATCTATATCTAGGAGGGAGCCTGACCTATCCGACAACCCCAGGGACAAATGAATCCTTCTATAAGAGATATTGTTAAGGAGGAATTACAAAAACTCTTAGATGCTAATTTCATCTACCCCATTTCTTACAGTCAGTGGGTCTCTCAATTAGTGATAGTCCCAAAGAAATATGGGAGATGGCGTATTTGCATTAACTATCGAAAATTAAACAAAGCCACTCTCAAGGATTACTTTCCCCTTCCTTTCATCGATCAGGTGCTAGATACCCTTGCTGGTAAAAAGTACTTTTCATTTTTAGATGGCTTCAATGGGTATAACCAAATCCAGAACACACCCTCAGATCAAGACAAAACTACCTTTACATGCCCTTGGGGTACATTTTCTTATCGAGTGCTTTCTTTTGGGTTGTGTAATGTACCTGCTACCTTACAAAGGGTTGTGCTGGCTATTTTTGTTGATCTTGAATGTGTTGAGATTTATATGGATGATTTTTCTGTGTTTGGTAACTCATTTGATGAACCTCTTAAAAATATAGAAAAAAATGCTTTTACGTTGCCAAGAGGCTCATCTTGCTTTGAGTGATAAAAAATGTAGATTAATGTGCAAAGCAGGAGTGGTTCTTGGCCATTTGATTTCTGACAAAGGTATCCAGGTAGACCCCGCTAAAATTGAAGTCATTATTCGTTTGCCTACACCCAAAACCCAAAGGGAAGTGAGAGGTTTCCTGGGACATGCTGGTTATTGTCGGAGATTCATTGAAAATTTTTCCAATATTTCTACCCCCTTTTCGATTACTAGCTAAGGATAGTGAATTCACCTGGTTCACAGCCTGCCAATAGTTGTTTGAAACATTGAAGGAAAAATTAGTACAGGCACCAGTTTTGAGAGGACCAAACTGGTCCCTGCCATTTCATATTTCCTCCAATGCTTTAGACACTACCATTGGCGTAGCTTTAGGACAAGAGGAGAATAAATAGTCATATATATTTACTACATCAGTCAAAATTTTTCACTGCCGAATTTAACTATACAGTGACTGAGAAACAATTTTTAGCCGTTATTTTTGCTATTAATAAATTCAGACATTACATTACAGGATATGAAGTTTATGTGCATACTAATCATTCTGCTATAAGATATTTAATGAATAAACCTTTAACTAGCGGTAGAGTGACTAGGTGGTTGCTTCTATTATAGGAATTCAATGTTACAATTATTGATAGACCAGGAAAATCTAATGTTGTAGCTGACTATCTTTCTAGATTAAACAATCCTGGTGAAGTAATTCTTGTTGATGATGATTTCCCTAATGAGAAAATTTTTGTTATGTCAGCAAAATCTCCATGGCTTTTTTACATAGCTAACTATTTAGTCACCAGAAAGACACCACCTCACTTTTCTTCCTTTGAAAATCGGAATACTATTCAGAAAAGTGCCTCATATTCTTGGATACAAGGAGACTTCTTTTACACTAGACCAGATTTTGTTATTCGTAGATGTAAGAGAGGAAGAAATGTTTGATCTCTTAAAATCTTCCCATGATGAACCTTGCGGTGGCCACTTCGCTGACAAGCAAACTGCATATAAAATTTTACGCACTGGCTATTTTTGGCTTTCTTTGTTTAAGGAAGCCAAGCAATATGTTAGGCATTGTGATAGTTGTCAATGAATGGGTCAACCTGTTCAAGCCAATGAAATCCCTTTATGTCCTCAAGTCATGATAGAGCCCTTTGAAAAAAGGGCTATTGGTTTTGTAGGACCCATAAACCCCACATCTTTAAATAAAAAGCATATCTTGGTTTGTGCTCATCTTGTAACTAAATGGGTAGAGGTTAAAAGTGTTTCTTTTGCCACTAAAAAAGTTGTTGTTGATTTTTTGTTCAATGAAATTTTTACTAGATTTGGTGTTCCTAGAGAAATTGTTTCTGACAATGGATAGCAGTTTGTTTCTAACTTGGTACAGGAAGTCATGAATCAGTACAAGATTTGGCACACGAAATCTACACCGTACCACCCGCAAGCAAATGGCCAAGTGGAATCCATAGACAAGGTGATCGAATCCATCCTCACCAAAACAATAAACATATACAGGAAGGATTGGGGTAGCCAATTTCCTGAAGCCTTATGGGCTTATCGAACCACTTGGAGGAATAGCACAGGGCATACACCATATGAGCTGGTGTACGGGAAACAAGTCCTTTTGTCGATTGATTTTCAGATAAAGACTTTCAGAACTGCAGTTCAGTTGGGTCTACATCTCTCAGAAGCACAGCAATAGCGTCTATTGCAGCTAAACGAGTTGGATGAATTTCGAAGGGATGTTATTCAATAGAATATTTTGGTGTAGCAGCAATGCAAGAATTGGCATGACAAGTTTATCAGGAAGAAACAATTCCAACCAAGTGATTGGGTACTTCTCTATGACCCTAGATTTAAACATTTTAAAGGGAAGTTCCATACTCTTTGGATGGGACCGTATGAGGTAATTCAAGTTTTCTACAATGGGGTTGTAGAATTCAAAACTATCGATGGGCGAGATTCAGTTTTCCTTGTGAATGGGCATAGGCTTAAAGTATATTTTTAGCCCATCACAAAGGAAGACGTCATGCAGCAAGTGTAGTAGTAGTCTGAACTTCAGTTGGTAGGTGGCTATGCCAGCCTATTGTAATCTGATTTCTTCACTCTTGAAATAAATTTTAAAGAAATCCAATATATATATATATATATATATATATATTATATATATATATATATTTATTTATATATATATATATATATATATATATATATATATATATATATATACTATAATCAAAAATAAAAAATAAAAAATAAAAAAAATCATGTGATTGTGAAAATCAGTTTTACTGACATGATTACAGAAGGATCAACCTAAAAACCAGCTTGCTGGCAGGAAGATTAGTTCTAATAAAATGGGAATGTTGCTTGATCTTTAGATGTGTTAACTGTCACCAAGAAGAAGCAGGTTCAAGTACAGGAACCAGGCCCTTATCCAAGTTTGGGATAGCTAGCACGGAAATTTTTATTCAAGCAACACTCAATTCTCGCTGCATTTATTTTATGGATCAGCACTATACAGGCAAATGTCAGGTGAAATTCTACCCTTCTTCTATTCCCATTTTCATAAAATAAATCCCATTATTTTCTTCTTTTTATCCCATAAAGTTTACCATCCCTTTCTTCAAAGAAATTTTCCCTATCCAATTTTGTATTTCCCTGTTTTTCCCTTGAAATTTTTTCCCAAAATCCCTTTTTCGATTTGTCCCTCTTGGTGGTTTCACTCTTGAATTCCCTGTTGTAATTTCCTTCCCATTCTAAAAATTTACCCTTTTTTCACACTTCTTTTTTTCCCTCACGGATCAATTGCAGAATCTGGTGTGAACTCATAAATCAGATCGAAAGGCATATGTCAACACCAAAGAATGGCGAATAAAATCTCCTTTGTATATTAAGCAAAAATTTTAATCCAGCCTATGAATTATATCAGAATTTTCTTTTGGTTCCCTTTATCTTTCCAGAAATGCTACAAATATCCCTGGTGCAAGAATTTGTGTTCGAGTGCAAGCGAATTCGGTGCAGGCATGGGTAGTGCAAGCATGTTGTGTTTACGCATGGTTGGTGCAAGCACGTCCAGTGCAGGCACGTTCAGTACATGAATCCTCACTGGTGAGTGCACAAAATCAAAAAGCACATGTTTTGGTGTAGGAACACCTAGTGAAAAAATGCGTATTGGAAGTTTATCTTTTGTTTCATGAACTTTTGTACAGGCCGAATAACTGTACCACCTGCAGATCATGGCGTTCAGTTTGTATTATGATTAACACTTTGTTTTATCCTTTACCAAATTGAAGAAATCGTTTAAGTACAAAGATATTTTAGGTTCTAAAATCTCATATTTTTAATGAGTACTAAGTACACCTTATGTGAGATCATGGAGTAAATGCGAGATGGTACAATTCTCCCAAAATCCAATGCTTACCTTTCCTTGAAAAACTCATCACCTAACAATAATGGCCTTCCTCCATATCCAACCTTGCATGACCATTATATGGAATTATTATCTAACTCTTCTAATCATCATCGCATGCTTGTACTTGAACCAATTCGTATTCACATCCGTGCAGTTTTAATGATGAATCACGACCATTCGGGAAGTGATTAATATAGTGGCGGATGTGTAGCTCGACCACCATTTGAGTTCTTTATGTTGTAAAATCTTTTCAAAACTTGAGGCTAAGATTGGGTGAATTCGAACAGACATGGCACCTATAAGGATTGAGCCACGATCCATACAAGAGATGGAACAGACAGCTGAGTACAGGAATAGTCTTGTAATATTGTAGAAATCTGGGTTCGTCCCATTTTTGCAAAAAATCGATGGATTCAACTCAGTTGTGGTAATAGAATTCACCCGGACTTTTGATGGGAGTCGAGCCAAGGTTGGTTCGTTAGAATTTGCAGTCACAGAAGAGTCCATATCTCAGGCTACAGGGTTACCAGAAGTGGGGGAACAATGGTTTAAGAAGGAGAAGTTAGAAAAGAAACTGTGGCACCAATTCGTGGTCAACCCAAAGCAGAAGGTGGACTGGAAGAACAGCCTCCAATGGAATGCTATGATATGAAAGTGGAATAAACTCCTGTATGTGTTGCAGAAGTTCCTTACTTTGAGGGTTGCTACTCACTAACTTTCCTTTATCATTTACGCCTACTCTTGCACTTTGAGTCTGATAAGCTCATCGATTTCCCTTATTATTTTCTCAGAAGCTTAGAAAAGATGGAGAAAGGGGTTCAAAAAGGGAATTCCATTCAGGTCGCATATAAATTATATAACAATAGGCTAATCACAATCTTAATTAAGAAGGAGCAGGAAGTTAAAAATATGACGGGAGGAATTCTTAAAATAGTTTCAGGTGCAAAGTGCAGGGAAGTCAGCGCAGAAGAAGAGTGCAGGAAAGTCGGCTTAGAAGAAGAGTGCAAGCAAGAAAGACAAATCGGAAACGTTGACCCTGCGCCCTACCGAGACCAAGAGGTCGAAGAGGAGAAGGATTACCTCCTCGAGGGCGGGTCATGTTTAGTCGACCTCCTGGATACTATTAGATGACACGCCACCAACTTCACCAAGTAACGATAAACTTTTGGTCCTCGCTGAGGCGGTTACCCATACAGTGGTTGATGGTGACTATGTGGAGAAGGAAGATGACACACCCTTGTTGGTCCTCTTTGGCAAGATGAAGAAAATAAAAGTGATGTCGAGTGCAAGCAAGGACCTTGCGGAGGGTCAAGTGGATGATAGGGCACAGGACACTGAAGCCCTTAATGATTCTAAAGTTTCGGAGACTGAAACCCTTGGTAAGATGGACGAGCAGGGTACTCAAACCCTCAATGATTTTTTAGAGCAAGGTACTGAAACCCCTAGTGCGATGGAGGAGTAGGGTATTGAAACCCTCAATGATTTTGAAGAACAGGGTACTGAAACCCCTGGTAAGATGGACGAGTAGGGTATTGAAACCCTCAATGATTTTGAAAAGCAGGGTACTGAAACCCCTGGTCTGATGGACAAGCAGAGTACTGAAACCCTCACTGTTTTTGAAGAACAGTGTATTAAAACCCCTGGTGAGATGGATGAGCAGGGTACTAAAGCTCTTAATGATTTTGAGGAGCAGAGTACTAAAACCCTAGGTAAATTGGATGAGCAGGGTACAAAAACCCTTGATAAAGTGGAAATGCAGGGCATTGAGACCCTTAGTGACATTAAGACTCCTACTGTTGAAACCTTGATGATATTGAAATGCAGGAATTGAAAGGTGGCCAGGATAACCTTGACCTTGATGATGTTGGCACATGTCTGGAATCGACTATCGGGAAGTCTGTGCCAGATGAATTGGGAGTGGATAACTCCATGCTCTGTTTGAACAGTCGGATAGAAGAACTCAAGCAACATGTTTACGGCCTGGAAGTATTAAACCAAGCCATGAAAGAGCAGAATACAGTTGCAAAAATGAGCAAACGCAGAGTTAGCAGGAGAGATGAAGGAGCAGAAAAGACAAGTTAAGATATGGAAATTTCGGGCCTCGAAGTGTTATGAACGTCTTAAATAGGTGACCAAGAAACTCAGAAAGGCTCGAAGCATGAAGGCAAAGACAACGAAAGCAGGGATCGACATACAAGTTCAAAATTGAAGGGAAGCTCTTATGGTTTTGTTTTTTTGCAATAGGTAAAGGTTGTATGAGGACCCACAATAGTTTAAGGAGGGGAGCATGTTGGTAGGCTAAATTGATTCATTTTTAACCCCTTTTCCCTTCAAAACCATAACCTTAGACCTCTGTTTTAACCTAGCAAACCTCCCTATTCCTGCACTTGTCCAAGAATCCTGCATTTTCCTGCACTAGCTTTATATTTCATGTTTAAGGGTTACGAATTTGCTTAATTAATCGTTTTCGTAGATTTTGTACCTTTAATATTCTTTGCAACTAATATTTCTTTTCCTAAAGGTATTTGGTAAGAAATGTATTAATCGTATCGTTAGCATGGTTGAGTGTAGGTAGGATTCCTGCACTGCTGACGAGTCCTTAACTGTCGTGACAGCTCACTACCTAATGCAGACACCTTGTTCCAGGAACGGTCAACTCGAGTTGGGCTCGGAGCGGAGAAAAGTCAGGGATATGGTGGAGATTGGGTCGTTGGTTGAATACTTAGATTAACGTTATGTTATAGCCGAAAGGCTTAGTATGAACTGTTATTGTTATTTTGTTATAGCCGAAAGGCTGTATGAACTGTTATTGTTATTTTGTTATAGCCGAAAGGCTCAGATTGGAACGCTTGATGTAATTTGGTTACAACCGCAGGCTTGAATGAATGTATAAAATATAGGATTCAGATAGAAAATGGTAGCGAGCAATAGCTATAAAAAGGATATTGTAATTTTGTTGGTATCGCCCTCGTTCTGGGTTGGATTCGAATTCATGATGTACATTTGTTGATTATTAATAGAAAGGGACTGCGCCATGTTATTTCAAACTTGAGGTGTAATTTTGTGTTGATGTGTTGATTAAGCGTTGAATCTTTACGTTTCCTAAATGGGGAAATGAGTTGGTTGGCTAGGGCCCAGCCAACCCAACTCGTTCTCCCTCTAATTCTTCTTTTTCGATTAAGGTGTGTTAATTTCGTTTAATGCAAAGTGTGAATTAAATAGATGCTTTTATTCTTCTACAAAGTTTAGATCTGCTTTCATCACTGTGTGATGGATCCGTGGTGTGCATGCTCGACTAAGTTTAATTTCATGCTTTCTTTTCTTCAAAGTTTAATATTGTTTCTCCCTGGATCATGCAAGCAGGCATTCCTACACTAGTGCATTTGCAGTTTCACATGTTGATTCCTCTGGTTCATCAAAGTAATAGTCTTTTATTCTTATATGGTTTATGAGCGTTAATGTGTTTCTGCAGTGTGTGATTTCCATTCCTAAGTATTCTTGATATGAGAATGAACGTCGTTGTGACTCATTAATATGTACCTGTACTTCATATTGTTTAGGGAAAGATCAGACTTTATGTTTAATCATTTTCAAAGAGAATCTTTCTGAGTTAAGAAGGTTATGAATTTATATTGGGTTTGTGTGAATAACTATTACAGGATTGAGGTCTGTTGTCACAATTAGATGATTCTTTTGGATTGCATGAAGGAGTTCCTTGATTGAAGAAAAGTGTGCTTTGACTTTGGAAATTAATTCTTATTTTAGATATTAAGATTGGTTGAAGCATCTTTTGTTTGCGGAATTTATTTTGAAGTTTTGTTCACCTTTGCAAGCTCCTTCTCTAAGTTAACACATTCTTTGTTTTCTTATAAGAAGAATTGGAAAACTTGGTGCAGGAATCTCTTTTCTGGTACAGGAATCGATATCCTAATATAGGAACAGCGTGCTCTAGTCCTAAGGCTTAGAGTCCCTGCATGAGAACATAAATCTTCAGTACAGGTGTAAAATATACTTCCAGCACCTAAACATTGTTCTGGTACTAGTGCAAGCACATTGTAGGAGTACAATAATAACATCTTAGTGCAAGGAGAAAGATCTATAAGAATACATACATCTTCAAGGGTCCAATTATTAACCTGGCACACAACTATACTAAAGATAAACATAGATTTACATTTTCATTAGTCAAGATTGTTTGCAAGAAGTTTGAGATTTCCTTTCATTTATTTTCCTACAAGAGTACTTTCATTCACATTCCATCACTAGAATATCTTTGGTGTAAATTGTCACGTGATCTTCTCTTTTGATTCTACAAGATTACAATTAAGGAAGTAGGAATAGAGTTTGGAAAAGTTTATATCATTTTTGGCATTTCCTGTGCTTCATCTCTAATTTTACGAAAACCCTGGGTTGAAAATTTAGTGTTGAAGGAGTCTGCGTAATCGCAATTCCTACACCCAACAAATATGTCAAAGATGGTCCTCCAAAGAAAAGACAAGTATCCTCTACATGTTGGCTCAGAAAATGATTTTTTATGCACTTAAGGACAAGTCGACCTCACTAGCTCCAGTCGGCCCAAATAGGATGGAAAGACTCCTATATATAGGGAAACTTGACCTCACCAAATGACCATCAAGTAATCTCTGAAATTGGTGAAGAAGAGAGTCAAAAAGGAGGTGCGAAAAGGAGCAGAAAGGTGCCTCTAGGCCAACAAAGAAGAAAGAAAAGTAAATCGAGTTTAGGAGGACTGTTTTGGGGCTAATTTCAGTCACACGTGCGAAGGAAAAGAGGGTAAATCAGTTGTCGTAATTGCAGTGACATAAGAGAATTTGATTGGGTGAAAAAGAGGTTTCAAATAGGCCTCCATCCAAGCGAAGTGGGTCCCACATCAAACGAAGGAAGGGATCAAGAAAGAAGGACAATTTCAAGACTAGATCAGCCACACGTGTGAGAAGATTCAGACATGCAGTAAGGTTAAGAAGATCAACATCTAACTTAGAATTATACCTTAAGGAAAGTCCCACCTTTTAGTCATGCATCAAGCAAAAGGAAGGTTTCCAAGCGAGGAAGAGAAAAGAAGAAGTAATCTATAGTAGAGGTCTCTAAAGAGACCTATGGTTTCTGCAGTCGTGTTATCAATTGTCAGAAGAAGAGATAATTAATAAATCAAGGTGTAGTACGAAAGGATGCATTAGTTGAAGGACAAAA
>APFE031359502.1:0-18878 GCA_000404065.3 Pinus taeda | reverse complement strand
GTGGTGCGGGGTGGTTTCAGGAATCAGGCAGCCACCCCGGGCGAGATGGCAAGCTATCGGGGTGGCACCGAGTGGGGCATCACCACCCACCTCGTGCCACCCTGACGGCCCACCCGGGGTGGTCGTCTGATTCCGGTGAGCCAACGAGCTGCCAAGGTGGCGAACTGTGGGGTGCGGTCACCCACCCTGTGCCACCTCAGCGGCTCGTTGGCCTGCCCGAGGTGGCCGTCCGCACGCCACCCCAGCGGCCTGTTGGCCCGCCTGAGTGGCTGTCCGAGGGGGCGGGAGTCGGGAGCGGAGGGCGGGAGGAGGGCTCCGGGAACGGGAGAGGTAAGGGGCAGGGGGTGGGGAGGGGAAGCGGCGGAAGAGGGAGGGAGCATGAGGGGAGGGGGAGGGAAAGGGTGGGGGAGGGGATGGGGGGGGACGAGGGGAGGGGAGGGGAATGGGCCCGAGGGGAGGGTAGGAGAGGGGGCCGGGACAAGGGGTTAGGGGGTGAAGGGTGGACGAGGAGAGGGGTAGGGAGGGTAGGTGAGGGTGAGGGTAGGAGGGATGAGGGGTGAGGGAGAGGGGTAGGTAGGGTAGCGGGGAGGAGGGGGTAAAAGGGGTGAGGTGCGGGGGTAGGACAGGGTAGGGTGGTGGGGCATGGAACGAGGGGTGAGGTGGGGGTGTGGGTAAGGGTGGAAGGGGAGTCGGATTAGGGGGGCAGGTGGGTGGGTCCGGAGGAATTAAGGTAGGGGTGGGTACGCGGGTTGCGAGGGTTTGTGGGGGGTAGAGAGGTAGGGCTGGAAGGGGGGTTGAGGGGTGAGGGGGAAACGGGTGGCTGAGTTTTGGGAGGGGCTCAGAAGGGTTTGCAGAGGGAGTGGGTGGTCGGCCGATTGCAGGATGGGGTTTCCCTGGGCCCACCATGCTCACAGATGAAATATTTGTTAATTTGATTGACAAAAATTTTTAAGTTTAGAAAAAAAATCTGGTGGTCGGCAAATTATAAGATGGGGTTGCCTTGGGCCCACCATGCTCATGGTGGAAATATTTGTTAATTTGGTTGACAAAAAATTTTAAGTTTAGCAAAGAAATCTACTTTGTTAAACTAATTTAATATGAGAAATTTCAAGGAAAAAAATTTAACTGACTTTTCAATTACGAGAATTCTTCGTTGAATATGTTGTTGATCCCAATGTCGCTGCTCCACAAATTCACTCCATGTCTTTCAACGAACCTCAGAAAACCTTGATGTACTGTGAGTAATAGTGATAATGGAATATATAGCTGAAACTACGTTTTACTGTACGATGAATGCGAGATTAATTAGTTTTAATAAATTTTAACATGTTAATTTTTTTATGGCGATGAATGAAAATATGATAAAGTGAACAATATTGAATTTTTTTACAGCGGGGTGAATGTGGGATTAACTTGTTTCAGAATGTATTATAAATGTTAAAAAAACATTCAATTGTTTAGTAAATATTATATACTTTGACTATTAAAATAATTTAGGTAGAAGTTGTAGTTTACAATTTTAACTTTAATGATTTATTTCACAAAAAAAGTTAAGTTTACATTTTTCATTAAATTGCAGAATAAAATAATGAAGTGAAATAAATCTCACAAACTTTTAGGAGGGAAATATTTTCGCGAAATTTTTTGGGAGGAAAATTTTTGGAGGGAAATATTTTCACGAAATTTTTTGCGGGGGGAATTTTTGGAGGGAAAAATTCATTCTCTAAGCTATATAGTATCTTTAGGAGACTCTCCATTTGTATCATTCAACATCTTCTATTTGAAAGGGATGGATTTTCCTGATAGTGAAGTTTTGATTTATACAACATCAACATCTTCATCGCATAACAACTCTATTCATATGGATCAATATAGCGGCAATTCTTCCACTATGAATAGAAAGTCAATTCTTCCACTTAGTCCTGATCCTAAAGACTATGAGAGCAACATTCATGAAAGAGGGAATGGAGAATTTCAAATAAATAAAGGGTCACAGATTCCACTTAATTTGAATTCGAAGGGCTATGAAAGCAGTAGTGATGATGAGCTTGATGACAAATTTCAAAAGAATGGAGTCTCATGGTGTCAACTTAGTCCTAATTCTATGGACTATGAAAGCAGCAGCGATGAAGAGCAAGATGGTGAAGTTCAAATGAATGGAGTGTCATGGTGTCCACTTAGTCCTAATTCTAAGGACTATGACAGCAACAGTGTTGAAGAGCATGATGACGAATTTCAAAAGAATGGAGTGTCAAAGTGTCCACTTAGTCCTAATCCTAAGGACTATGAGAGTAGTAGTGATGAAAAGCATGATGTTGATTTTAAAAAATATGGAGTGTCACGGTGTCCAAGTAGTCCTAATTCTAAGGACTATGAGAGTAGCAATGATGAAGAGTGGGATGATGAATTTCAAAAGATTGGAGTGCCATGGTGTCCACTTAGTCCTAATTCTGCGGACTATGAGAGCAATAGTTATGAAGAGCGTGATGATGAATTTCAAAAGAATGGAGTGCCACTGTGTCCTAATTCTAAGGACTATGAGAGTAGCAGTGATGAAGGACAGGATGATGCACTTAGTCCTAATTCTAATGAGTATAAAGGTAGCAGTGACAAAGGATGGGATGTAGCATCTTCAATAAGTAAACAATCACATTTTCGACGTAGTCCTAATTCTATGGACTATGAGAGTAGCACTGACAATGCATATGAGGAAGGATATCCATTAAACATCGAGTCAGATTTTCCATTCAGTCTGAATTCTAAGGACTACGACAGTAGCACTGAAGAAGCGGAAGATGACGAATATCCTCCAAGTCAATATTTGAAAATCAAAGCTGATCATAGTGTGGATAACAATCCTCTTAATGATGATGAAAAGCCCTATACAAATGATGATCCAATGATGGAGATGTTGCCAAGAAATATTGTATCGAGGAGTAGGAGCAGACCTTTTCGTATCAATGCAATTTGTTCTAGTTATACAAGGGGTAGAGCAGAATACCTGACGAGAAGAAGTTCTATCAGTGTTCTCATTTCAAGTGAATGTTGCCAAAAAGATTGCTTGAAACATATGGATTTCAAATTTGCATTAGAAAACAGGAAGAAATATGTGTCAATGAATAAAAGCATGCAAAATTCATATTTAGTTGGGTGCATGCAATCTACATTGTCAGGTTATGATTATCATATTAGGACTTTATTTATCTGTAGAAAAGGTTTCAAAATGTTTTATTCAATTGGAAATTTTCGTCTCTCGAGAATTCAAGAAAATTTGGAAAAAGATCCCACATTTTATTCAGAAGTACGTCATAAAAGACAGTTTGGGCCATTATCAAATACTGCAATGTCATGGATGAAAGATTTATTTTCAAAGCATGGAGAGTGTATGCCAAATAGAGAGATAATACATATTCTAGATAATTTTTCAAGACAAGAAATCTACAAATTATACAAAGAATACGCAAAAGGTGCTAAGGGACATGGCCAGTTTATTACATATCAATATTTTGTGAAAGTATGGAAGAAAGAATTCAACAATGTCTGTATTCCTAAGAAGACAAGGATGGGGATTTGCAGTACATGTGCTTCTCTAAAATGAAAAAGGGCCAAATGTGAAGGGTCAGAAAGAGGTAAGCATTCATAACTTTACTTTTAAAATTGTATAGTCATCAACTATGAAAACATATTTCTTAATGAATTTCTTTTATGTTGTGTAGATTTAATTGTCAAAGAACTTCAGGATCATCGTGAACAAGAAACAAATGAAAGGAAGAAGTTGTACAAGCATCGAAAGAAGTGTTATGATAATCCAAATAAATATTTGGGTTTGATAATTGATGGTATGGACCAGAAGAAAACACGTTTACCACATTTTGTTTGCACACCCAAAAATTTACAGGAGGAAAATTTTATTCAGTTTCACTTGGTCGGTTGTATAGTCTTCAATGGGAAAATGTTGCCAAGGGTGTACTTCACAACTCCAAATATTCATAATGAGGCAAATCTTACCATAACCATAATTCATGATGTGATTTCTCATTGGTCTGGTAATCTTCCTGAAGTTTTGTATCTACAATTGGACAACACTTGCCGTGAAAACAAAAATCAGGTTGTTTTTGGATATCTAAACATGCTTGTTGAATTGAGAATTTTTCAAAAGGTAAAGGTTGGTTTCCTTCTTGTTGGGCACACTCATGACCATATTGATCAGATGTTCAGTCGTTTTTCAGTCACATTGAAGAGGAAGGAAGTTGGGAGCTTGCCATCACTAATTGAATGTATAAGAAATCATACATGCCAGAGCCTGCTTTTGAAGTGTTGGAAGAAACTGTTGACATGCGAAGGTTTATTCTAGGATCATATGGTGAGGGGAAATGCATTGAACAACTTAATGATATTAGCTTCCAACATCAATTTCGTATCAAAAAAATTGATGGGAAAACACTAATATGGGGCAAGAATTACTCAACTACTACAGAATGAGCACCGTCATCAAGTTTGGAATTTTTGAAGTTCATTCCAGATCATCCAATATTTGCATCAAAAAATTTTGCTATTACAATTAGTTGGTGAAGTTCATAATGCACACAGACAAAATAGAGATATAAATTATTATGATTGCCTAGAAGAAATTAAAAAATGTATTAGATATACATATGAGTACTTTGACATTACTGATTCAGTTTGGTGGGAGTCATTTTTCAATAATCAAAGTGATATCATTTCAACAAGAACAAATGAAGATATACCTTTGAAAAATCCATTTGTTTGGCCACAAAATGTGTCGAATGCACGTGAGGAAATAAACATTGTTGAACAGCAACAATCTCAAGGTATCATTAATTCTTCACAGGCAGAGGAAAGAGAGATGTATATTGGTTCCAGAAGATCTCGTACACAACGTGAAGCCATGGAAGACCTTTACAGGGGTTCAGTACATAATATTAAGGAGGGTTGCATGATCGCAGTGCTAGCAGATAGAGATCTCAATGGCTATCCATTTTGGGTTGCTAAAGTTATAAAGGTTTTTACAGAAAATGAGGATGTTACAAGTGTTGAAGTACATTGGTATGCCACAAATACACACCCATTCAATGGTCTGTATAAGCCAGAGATGGTAGTTGACAAAAAAAATGGCGGAAAGAGAAAAAGAAAGGGTACGAATATAAATCATCGCTGCACAGAGATATTGAAATTGGAGGATGTTGACATAAGTCTTGTTTATGACTTCAATTTAACAAAGAGGGGAACTCTTCGCTTCAAGACAATAGAGATTATGAAAAGGTTGTTATCGGAAGGAACAGTATTGAGATGGGATTCTGCTGAAACCAGTGGTAGATCTAGAAGAATTTTGAAACCTGAAATGATGGCCATGCATGTGGACTCAGATGGGGCACTAGTTGATGAAAGAGAAGAATATGGAACATCTTCATCAGCATCCAATGACTCATCTGAAGATGTGAATTCTGATGGCATGCAAGAAAATATGAGTGATTTTGAATAATTGTTTAAGACAATTTATCTAACTGATATATGCATCGTCTCTTGAAATAAAATTTTTGATTTCCATATGGTGTTAAATGAGAAGTTATGAGACACTTTTATGTTGTTTCTAGATCATTTTACTAGCATTTTTTTAAAATTTTGAAGATTGACTCTAAAAAAAAAATCATCGTTCCAGTATAATCACTTTTTCGTTTTCAAGCTATATTTTGCATGAAAAATTTGTTTTCACTGCCATTTTTAAAACATGTTCAAAATTAGCCCTAAAAGAAAAAAACCATTGTTCCAGTGTACACACTTTTCGTTTTTAGCACTGTTTTTGATGTTTTTTTGGTGTTTTTTGGCCAGAGTTCTCGTTTTGAGTTTTTAGTTCTCGTTTCAAAGTTTACATTGTTCTCTACCAATTTCTGGGTTAGTTTCAACCAATCCTCCTCCTACTAATTTAAGCTTTGATATAGTTAGCATTCACAAACAGTCAAGCGCAAGCTTGTCTAACCTTAGCAACTTAAAGCTCTGATACCACTTGATCTGATAATAAGATCTAAGACAATTAATAAGGTATTACAGACTTATGTGCATAGATTAGTCTATGTCACTATATGCAATGGATAGATAAGATTGCGAAATGCACAGACAATGAAGCAGTAAACAGCGATAATAGACAACACATGACACAACAAATTTGATAAGAAGTTCACCCAATACTCCTAGGCTACATCTCTTGGTCCAGCATTCAGTGGTGGCCTCTCTATTATGTCTTCAAGCAGAGTTTTGTTTACAACAGTGAGCTCAATCTGAGCCTCACACACAATAGAATATAACAATAAGCGTTTACTTGAACCTCTCAAGTTCTCTATGAGTACACAGACTCCCCTAATGCTCTTTGTTCCAACTCTGTCTCGGCATTTGCCTGAATACTGCCTCCTTATTATGCTCTATGTCTGTGGCTTTATAGCCAAAAATGTGTTGCTTGTTCGTTTCATGGTCGTATCTCTCAGCCTCCTCGGCCTATTGAACACTTTGAATCCTGTCCAGTGTTATACAATCATTGCTCAATGCATGGAGAGTAGGTGGCCACCCATTCCACAGTGCTAGAGTGCTTTGAGCCCCTAAAACGCCTGTAACGGCCGCACCCTGTTCTTACAGTGAAAACACAGTTTAACAGAGATAAACCGCCCAAAACATGATATGTCAGACTTCAAAATTCTTTCAATACACTTCATTCCCTTATCGTGTTGGCCTATCAGTCGTTGTTGCTTATCACAATGGCTTTATCCCTATGTTTCGTAAATACATTTAAAATCATGAAAATGCATTGGAACAAGCTCTTCCCCTGTTGAAATCATATAAAACATTACCGATAATCCTATTGGGTCCAAATCATCGGGTCGCTCTGATCACTCATCGTCGTGCCCCGGGCCGTTATAAGCGCTCATGTGATCCCCCGATAGCGATTGTGTGAGTTAACATGGGCCCTCGATCTGCGCACTTCATCGACGGTCCATATTAACTCCGCCAATCGTCATTAGCATATAAGTATACAAAGCACCAATATCATTGCTCGCAATCACTACTCTTGAGTTTGTCTTGCTAATCTCTGTCGATCGCAATCGTCGATCCGATTTGGACCATTGATCGGCTAGATTGGACAGCTACTGTGCATCACTGGTTCTGCCTCTAATTACTCTATTTTTTTCATTGGCTTCAAGGGTTTTGGGCTGCCCGATAGTGTTTTTCCGCTCTATTAAGGGTGTCCCTCCTTTGATGTTTTAGATCCTTTAAAGGATTTTTGGCTTTGGCATGATTTTTGATAGATTCATGAAGGCTTAGAGGGCATTCTTGGATCCATTTGGATCACTCCAATCCGATGTCCATTCAAGTTGAGTACCTGCAATGTCCTAGCATGCTTTGTTGAAATCTAATGGGTTCCATATTATCAACGTTAAAGTTTATTCATAAGCATAATGCTTGTACAACATTTCTTCCTTCCTTGCATTATGAAGATTTTATTAGATTAGTAGAAATAATACAAAATTCAAATTACCTAAATGAAATAAATGCATATAATCGGTCTTAAAGTCTATTTATAAACATATTGATTTTACAACGTTTCTTCCTTCCTTGCATTATGAAGATCTTATTGGATTAATAGAAAGAATGCATAATTCAAATCACATAAATGAAATACATGCATTAAGTATCACTTAAGAATGGTATTTTGGAGATTTGCCTTGTTCAACATCCATGACATTGTCATCATCATTAGACTTGGGTACTAATGTAGGTAACTCAAGCATATTCTCACAAAGCTTTTCAACTTGCAAGCCACATAAATGTAGGTTACCTATAAATTTGCATATGCCAATGCCCAGAGGGTAAATTTTTATGCACAAAAGGAGCTAAAGATATTATTTTACCTAATGACAATTTATCATGTATGGCCTTTTTGGAACCAACCTTTTTGGGTGATTCTGGGGGAAGTTGAATTGCTACACATGTTCAGATACTTCATCCTTATATAGACAGACCAGAGCCTCCAAGAGAGGCGCGTTACTTCTCCTCAACCAAACATGCGCGCGCAACTATGACCTCTATCCATGGGTCTTCAAACGCCTTCGCCTTACAGTTCCAAGTTCTTTTGGATGACAGAAACTGTCCTCAAACAGGCAGCCCAGTAGGCTTCGATATTAATAAAAACAAGCAAAATACATAAGGCTTATTACAACATGAGATCTCAGAGTTCTCTGTCAAGCGATGTGTTGAACATCTGCAGATCTCTCTTTTTATGAAAAAAAAAATGACGGTCCTTTCGGCATATTTTCACCGATGGTGTCTACTCAACTTTTCTGGTACAAAAGATTCTACCATGGTCCTTTCGGACTTCTATCTGAATCATAGTCATTATCAAAATCAAATTCTTCTGAAGAATCATGCGTTGGCCTGGACTCGTCGAGCATCTTTTGGTAGTGATGTTCCATCATCTTAGAGTACTCTTCGTCCCAAACGATATCTGTTACGTCCTGGGCATTCGACAGCTCGTTCCATAAAGTAGATTCTTTTGCTTTTCCTTTTCCTTTGGCATCTTCATCTAAAATTATTGTCCTTCTTGATGATGCTCTTGATGATTCTCCCCTTTCAGTGTTTGTCTTTATTTGGTGGAGACCCTGTTACTGAGGTGTGTACCTGGCCGATTGTTTTCCCCACTTGGTAAGGAAAGATAAAGGACTAATCTCGATATCTAGGAAAGAATCTTTAAAGACATTTCTAATCATGGGTGACCTCTGTACTCCCAATTCGATGTTGTTTAAAAGTTCCCATTTAAAAATTTGAAACATATTAGTGGAACTTTCAATTGCATGTTGAACCCATTCTCTACAATTATCACTCATAAAATCTTTGTTTTGCCAACCTAATTCAAAAATCATCGACGTACAGATTCTATTTGAAATCATCAGACTAATAATATGGATTACATTGTTATTCCAATTAGTTGAAATAACGCTGATAGTTACCAAAGCCTTTTGATTAATTATAAATCTTAATGCCTTGGGCTCTCCTTGTAAATCATCCATTTTTTGTAGAATCTGTATTTTTTCTATTAACCTTAGATTTCCGAACTCATTGAACCATCCAGTATGCTGCTTAATCATTTATTCATTATTGCTTGTCTCGATTTTTCCAATCTGCTCATGACTAAAAACATGTGCAAAAGGATTAGGAGTAATACTTTCCCTTATTCTGAGACTATGATAATCCCATGGAGATGAGAAAGTTCAGAGATATTGCAATGTCCTTTGAATGCACTGAGATATCCTAGTGGTTGGCTTTTTTCTGCAGAAACCATCTTTTACCTCCCAGTGAGCAAATCCTTCAAAAATTTCATATTGAGGAAAAGTGTCATTTGGTGCATAATTCTCATCAAACCTTTGTAGAAAGGATGCTTCTAATTCCTCAAAAATGTCTGGGATTTTTAGAGATAGAATGTATTTCTCTACTTCAGGCTTAAAAGGAATAGTTTCAAGATCAAAAAAAATTTCTCCTGTGAAAATGTTGAGAGCAAAATCAATTCCTCCAATAAGTTGATAAAAATTGAAAACCTTTAAGATCCATATCATTTTTTCAGTATATTCACTAGACCATAGATCTGAGAGGCTTCTGAAAAATAACTTTACTTCCATGTTAGGCAAAGGATGTACCTTTACCAGTTCAGCATCTAGGCCTAAAGACATACCTACATTCTTGGATTGCCAAGCTTGGCATTTTCTGATCCAAGTGTTTCTTCTCAGTCTCATTCCCACAACTTTCTTGATTTCTTCTGCAAGATGGCTTGCATGTCCTTCAAGCAATCTAAATCTGTCAACAAATGTATAAAAACTATCGTCATGTGGTCCTTTTCCTGGAATGGTAAAACACAAACCTAGACAAGTCATGAATGCTTTTTATTCATATCCCTGGTTAATGAATCTGTCAAATAATTTGAATTACCTGGGATCCATTCGACTTCAAAATCAAACTATTGGAACCAAATCTGCCATGCAAGAATTCTTCCTTTTGCAATTTGTCTTGATATCTTGGTAGATAAAAAATATTTGAAATTCTTGGAGTCTGTTCGTATTGAGAATTTCACAGGTGTAAGGTATAACTCAAAACTTTGTATCCCATTGAATATAGCCAGTGTTTCTTTTTATGCTATAAAATAATTCTTCTGGCTGGGTGTGAATTCACCTGATGCATAGGCACAATCTTTCTTCACTTTTCTCCCTTCGTTCAAGAAAAACGGTTGCCCAAAAATTTAAAGAAGTATCAGTTTGGAGTATAAGCAAACCATCACCTGGTGGTTGGAGTTTTGGCAATTGCTGACATTCTGCTTTCAACTGTTTGACTATTGTTGTTGCTTCTGGTGACCATCCCTCTTTGAGATGTTTTCTGATTGGAGTTGTTTTCTCTGTCAATCTTGGGATGTACTTGTGAATGTAATTCAGGACTCCTAAGAAACTTTGAATTGCTTTTGTATCTTTCAATTCATATGGAAATTGGGTTAATTTAGTCAACACATGTGGTTGCATCTGAATTGCACCATTGACTACATGAATTCCCAGAAAATCTATACTGTCTTGAAATAAAGTCATTTTTCTTTCTGATAAAACTATGCCATGCTGCTGAACTTCTTTTAGAAAAATCTCTAAATTCTCTAAATGGGTTTTTACATCTGGACTATGAATGAGAATGTCATCAATATATGTAACAATAAAATCATACTTGGCAAAAATGAAATCCATTCTTCGTTGGAAGAATTTAGGGGCGTTTTTCAAACCAAATGGAACAACTTTCCATTTGTAAAATCCAGCTGGACAAATAAAAGCAGTTTTATGCCAATCTTCTTTCTGTATTTGAATCTGATAGTATCCAGAGTTCATATCAAATTCGCTGAATACTTTGTTGTGCTGTATTTTCTGCATTATGGTTTCTGGCCTTGGCAGTGGATAACTAAAACTCTGAGTGATTGCATTTAGAGGTTTGTAATTTATCACCATTCTAGGTTTACCTCTGACTATCTCAGAATGATTTCTTACCAGAAACACTGAACAAGAATAATGAGACTCACTTGGATCGATGAGCTGCATTTATAACAATTCTTTAATTTGTCTCTTTATTTCTTGCTCGTCTAAAGGAGTGCAAGGAATCAGTTTCCCTTTGACTCCATTCTCATGCAAAGTCACAATCTCTTGCATTGGACTTTCTACTACCCAAAACTGTTTTCGATTTTCTAAGCATCTTTTTAGAAGTATGTTGTGGATAGCAATTTGTTCTGTAGACCAATTGGGATCTATACATGCCATTTGTTTTGTTTTAGATTACACTCTTGATTCATAGATTTGTAGAGCTTCCTGCCAGTCATCAGAATCTTTTAATGGCTTTCTGGCTCCTACCCTTTTCTGGCTATTTTCATGTCTTGCTTCTGAATTTGCAATAAACAATCTATGTACATCAATAGCCTTCTTTTTTAGATTTATAATCATCTTATCTTGGCTAATTGTTACTGGAAGCACATAATTTAAGAATGGCATTCCCAACATTAAACTAGTTGAGGGATCAAAATGTTGTATTGCAGAAATCTTAACTATACTCCCCCCATCTTTTAATGGAATATTGTCTACATAATGAGTTAAACTCACAGATCCTCCTATGGTTTCAGATACCAATATATTTTGCAACGGTTTCCACAGAGATTTAAACAGAGATGGTCTAGCCAAATTGTTCGATCCACCGGTATCGATGAATGCATCAACAGATATCCATTCATTTTTTACTTGAACTTGAACTGGGATATAAATAAGGCTATTAGTCTTGACTATCTTTTTTAACAAAGTATTTTCTTCTATCCTATTGATCTCTAGTTTTGGAAGACTGGTGGAGATTGTGGTTCTTTTCTGAAATGGACAAAAAGAATTTACTTCAAGAAAAGGTAACACAGGTTGCTTACCTTTTTGTTCTGACTTCTCTGATCGTGAACTTTCAGATTCATCTTCGGAGACATCTATTGTTTCGCTAGTGACTTCAATGTCACTTTCTTCTTCTTGTTCACTGTAATGGAGCTCTTCTGAAAAATCATCATCTGAACAGGATATACATATATTCATATTTTGGACACACTCTTCTTCTTCTATATTTGATATTTCAGTCAAAATATATACATTTGAAATATCATTTTATGATTCTACTATAGACCAATCATCTTGAAATTCTTCTATATCTATACAAGCTTTAAGTTTATTTGATGAATTTTGCGGGCACTTTCGTGTGAAATATCCTTCCTTTTTACAAATGAAACAACAATTATTGTTTCTTTGTTTTGATCTTTTCTTCAAAAATTTATCCTCTCAGAACGACTTTCTTGGATTTGAGACTCTCTTGGGTTTAAATCTACCATACCTCTTTGTTTTCCTTTTCTCTTTTGAATGGTGTCCATGGTAGCATGATTTTGCAGACATCTGAACGAGGTGTGATATCATGTGTCTTCTTTTGCCAGCATAAATATTTAACTTTCTTTGTGATTCTGAAAAGAAGGTCAACCCAATAAACTTGATCTAGTCTTTTGTTCTGTACATCTAGATCTTTCATAATGAGGTCTCCTAGATTGCCTGGTAATTTTGACAAAAAAGAAATTTTTTGAGCCACATCATTTGAGAGATTAGCTTTGAAAACCTTAGCCATGAAATCTCTACTGAATTGATCAAATTACTTCAAATCTTTTAATTCCATTCGACTAAGATCTGTTATCAATTGCTTTTTCTCATCAACTGGTTCTGGCACGAACTGTGTCTTTAGCAATAATTCTAATGTAGACAGTCCGGCTTCCATGACGGCTCTTCTCTCTTCTTCTGACGGTCCCATCAACCAATCATAGACTATACCAGTCGTGCGTCTGCTAGGACCATAATGGATACTTTATCCAATTTTGTTGTAATCTGCATCTGATACAGAGCACCTATCCAAATCCGGATTGATTCTCCAGGGTTTGAAGAATTATCCAAATCTAGAATATAGCCACTTGTATTGGCAACATACAGATCTTCTTCAACACGTGGATACTTATTCACTTCTTTCAGGATATGAGCCTTGTTCTAGTTATTTATGGATGGCAAGATAAAAGAAGGAAATTTGGAGGTAGCTTGATCAAGGGTCATCACTTCTTTCTTTGAAACAAAAGGTTTATCTGTTTTATATAATTCCTTTTTTTTACTGGTTAGTTTTCCAGTGTTCTTTGAAGTGGACTCTTCTACACTAGTCATAGTTACTGCTTCTTTTGATTCTTCTTCTTCCTGATCCCAATAATTGGGTGCACTCATATATATTTGAAACTTAGGGATTTCTTTGGCCTTTTTCTTCTGTCTCCTTCTTCTTCTTTCTTCCTTTTCTATATTTTTTGATTGTTGCTCATCATAGAGCAATTTCAGATTAACATTTATCAAATCTGCTTGTTTGCCTAAGTCATCTAGAACATCTTCAGCGTGTGAACACCAAGTGGTTAGATAGTTTCCTATCTGGTATACTTGGTCCATATCATTTGGATTTTGTGAATTTTGTTCTAGTAAAGGAGCGCAGTCAGCTCTTGTTGCTGGCTGTCTAGTATTGGATGAAGAAGTATTGAATTTTGTTTTAGGCGGCCATTTTCCTCCCTTTACAAATCTCCAATTTGCAAACTGGAATTCATCAACAGGTGGAGTATGACTAACAAATGTTCGAAACATCTTATTTACAGCAAAGAAAGGTTTTTCTTCTGGTATGTATAATTGATTTGTAGATAGCAGTATACTAGTGGAAGAACTAGCTTCATCTAGTGAAGGAATATGATGATAAAAAGATTTTCTACCACTGACAGGAGGTTGTTCATTTTCTTGAATTGCTGGTAACACATGTTTCTCTGACATGATTATAGGCCGAGGTACTTTTGGTCGGTCTGGAAGAATTCTAACACGACCATCTTATACAGACTTTCTTTTCATATTGCTCTTTGAAATGTCTGTGGATGCCAAAGATTTATGTTGGATATACCAGTCATTAGGCAAAGCTTCTTTGTCATAATGAACACCTTCTACTTGGGCATTGCTCACTCCTACAGCAACACAATCTTTTAAAACTGGCTGTCTTAATTTAGGATTTACAGTATTGGTCAGCGGGAAAGAGGTTTGGATTAACACAGATAAATATTCACTGTCTTGAACCATTTCTAGACCTTGTACTCCAACTAAAGCTTTCCAACAATCTTTCAAGTGAATATCAGACAAACTAATGGCATAATCTGGATAGATAGTGCCATATTGACATCTCGAGGATAGATTTCCAAGTATTGTCCCGATCTGGGTATGATCATATAGGTTATGTTTGGTGTCGAAGACTTCTGCTATACAAGGAGTATTGAGACCATGACAGAATAATGGAGCTAATCCAATTCTAATTCCCCCAAAATGAAAATAGGAGAATTTCTTTTCAGCAACATATTTTCGGAATTTTTTAATTTCATCGTCAGAAAACAAATTGAGACCAACAATTTGTATAGATGGACCTAATATTTTTATCTTTAGTTCAACTTCTTTTAGCCAAACTTTTTTAGATAGACTAAACAAAGATGGAACAGGGTAAACTTCTTTAGCACTCAAAACTGGCGGGTTCGAACTTTCTGGATCTTCAACCTTTTCATGTTCTACACTGTCAGATTCAAGGGATCTACAGTCTACTTCAGATACAGATTGTCTATCGATATGTGAGAATGACCTTAAGAAACTGGCCATGTTGAACTTTTACAATCTATTTCAGAGATTGACTAAAGCAGCTTTTATCTACACAACACTTGTATCATAAATGCTTTTCGAAGGCTTCCTGGCTAACTTCAGACTCTGTCTGTAGAATGTATCTTGTCCAAGGAAATAGCTATGGCTCTGATATCTGGAGCCTTGTCATCTGTCTTCAGATACTTCATCTGCACCATCCTTATATTGTTTGCAAGGCCAGAGAGTCATCCATAAGCAACAAATTTGTGATTCCTATGCAGGGACTTGATGAAGTGTGCTCATGAATTTCAGTTTTACGTTATGGAAGGCGCCTCAAGGGAAGGAAGGCATGCTCTTATCACACAATATCCTTGCTATCAAAATTGATATTATATTTTTACAGTCAGTCAAAGTTATTAATCTTTGCTTTAGATTTTTATTACATAGTTGTCACAAAGGAAATTGACAATATACGACCCTGAGGAAGGGCTAGAAGTGGTGTTTCCTAGAGAAGCCCCTTGGATTGTTTCCTCATTTATCAACAATGTTCAGAATCCATTTGTTAGATATTAATCAATGACCATTATGTTTGCTAGCAGCTAGAACCATATGAGTCTCTTGGTTTTTTCATACTCAAAATAAAACTGCTAGAAGAATTCAATAGTGGGAATGGATGTCCCAATCCTTAGCAATGCCCAAATCAATTGTTGGTGAATTTTTTTAACATTATTGAGTGGGATGATATTTGAGTTGGTGGTAAGGTTATCACTCCATAGAAAATAGAAATGAAGAGTCATATACACTGTATTGTGCAAGTATTTATTCTGGAAAATCTCTAGAAGCAAGTGGTTGGTCAAATGGAGAAAGCTAGATTTTTTCATACAATCACAATTGAGATTGGATACATACACGTGGACCAAGTACACTTCAAATCATAGGGAATTATGGTGGCGTTCCACCTTATTAGTTTATCTTTTCTTCCTTGTTTCCCACTTCAGATTTGTGTGTTCATGCATCCTAAATTAGGCCTTGTGGGGCCACTTTACTGCATTTTCTGAATTCTACTGTAGCTTGAAATCAAATTTTAGCCCCTTTTCTTAACCTCTTGCCTTGGTTTTTGGCATTTCCCTGTAAATTCACTTCTTCCAAGATGGTTCACCTCTCTATGGCTCTTTCACGTGCATCAGAATGTGGTTGTTAACAGCTTCCTGTGGTTCATTCTGGCAGCGAATATGTTGGATTTTTGTGCACAAGAAGTGTCATGCTTGATTTCATAAGAAGCTTCCCTTTTTGGGGATTCCTTAGTCATTTTAAGGAAATACTTCTCTTATATTCCTATAGATCTTCTTTCAGCTCTAATAGATATTCTTACAAACTCTTGATTGTTGGCTTCTCTTAAATCTGATTTCTTACAAACTAATTAGCAAGCGTTGTTGTTTCCCCTCGAGGTTTTCTTCGTTGGAGAAAAAAAAGTGTATCAAGACATAAAAATAAATGTCAAAAGGACTCACTAAACACTTAACACTAAATCTCAAAGTGACTCACCTATAATAGTTCTTCAGCTACAAGGACAATAATCAAAACAATGTGGTTTGCTAACATTATAAAACGTCCACCTTGTCCATGTACTTTTTTCCAACCATGAAATGAATACAATGGAAATAGAGGAATGAATAATATTATTTACATAGAAGGGAACCCGTATTACTTGAATATTTCAAGAGGCCTCAATGGTATCTTGGAGGTACATCCTTGAAGAATATAACATCCTCTTGAATACAAGACTTTCTCACTACAGTATAAAGGAACTTACCTGAAACATTTGTAGTTGCACTACAATGAATATCATCAAAAAGTAGTTCCTTGCTACCATTACTAAAAAAAATTATCATTCACGTACTTTGCTATAACCATGAACATGACGTCAATGGACAATTGGCTAGAACTAACATAAACGACTACTTCATATTACTTGGATTTTTCAACAAGCTTCAATGGTATTTTGGAAGTACTCTTATCCAAAGAGAGATGTTCCACCATTGGAAGAGATTCTTGTTGTAGCATCAAAGGAGTCATGATTATAAAAATCTATAATGAGCTTAAATTGATTTCCACCTAACGTTTGAATTGAAATCAAACTAGTTTTAGGCTGAAAATAGATTCTTTCTCTAAACATCCAAACTATTGATACAAACTATTGCAAGGTACCAACTATTGCATTATTGATTATGTTGTCAATTGTGAGGCTAAGTGTTCCATACATCTAAACCAATGGGTTAGATCAACTAATTGTGACCAATGTTGGTAGGAATTTAGTGAGTTCCATGCCACTAGATGTACAGTTCTAATCCCCCTAAATTAGAGGCACTAATCTACATCTTCATGTTTAATAAGGATGACATCCACAAAGATGTGCAAGCGTTGTTGTTGTTTCCCCACAAGGTTTTTTTCATGGGAGAAAAAAAGTGTATCAAGGCATAAAAAAAATGTCAAAGGGACTCAATAAACACTAAACACTTAACACTAAATCTCAAAGGGGCTCACCTATAATAGTTGTTGAGCTACAAGGATGATAATCAAAACATTGTAGCTTGCTAACATTATAAAAATTCCACCATGTCCATGTACTTTTTTCCAACCATGAAATGAATACAGTGCAAATAGAGGAATGAATAATCTGATTTATTATGTGGAGAAAGAATTAAGCCCTTTGTGCAATCCTTCGTATTCACGACAGAAATGATAGATATTAACAATGGTTATGGTGGAGTTCTTCAATGTGGTCTTAAGGAGCAAAGAAGGCATGGTTGCTCTGGGGTATTTGGAGCAAAGACTTGGAAAAGAGCCTTTGTGCACTCCATCTTCTAAATTCCTCGACCATTGGTGTATTACGGAGGTACATAAACCAACTACCAAATTTCCAAATTGGTGGTATCATGTGGTACAAGCCTCAAAGCCAGCAGGGAGCTCTCGACACCAACTGGGCATTGGCTCTCATGTATCTCTAGAAGGTAATTCAAAAACTTTCCGTGTCAATTAGAATTTCTTCATTGATCAAGTAGTAAAGGTGAGGCTTGTTAGGCATGTCTTGTTGGCACTAAGTTGGTGTAATGTTTTAATTTGGGAAGTGATCATATGGAAAATTTTGGCGACAATTGCTCCTTAGTGTCATCCATTTAAGGCATCATTGATGTTGAGGTTATGTTCTTGTATTATATATCTAATTTCTTTATGTGGTGAGAGGCGCAAGGCCTTACCAACCCTTAGTGATTCATGGGCCTCTAACAATTGGACACTTAGTTATGAATTTACAGTGGGGGAAACTTGCGATACATGAATTTCCTATGAAGTTATTGCAATCAAATCGTTGGCACAACAAATGGATAAGCCAGAGGCAAACCAAGAACTTATGTGTACCAAACTAATCCAGGTTTCTATTGTTGTCCTGGAAACTATAGAATTATTTATGGAAGACATAGCTTAGCAAAGGATATTAGAGGATGAGGCAAATGGTCTTCACAAGCAACTAAAGGATCCGCAGGCAACAATTAAATCCTTTTCTCTGCATATCTCCTCCAATCTAGATAAAGAGATAAGATAAATCAACAAAGGAAATTAGAGGATGTGGCAAATGGTCTTCACAAGAAACTAGAGGATTTGCAGGCAGAAATTAAATCCTTGTCTCTTCATATCTCCTCCAATCTAGATAAGGAAAGTACAAGAAATGTAATAAAATTAGATTTGAATATATCTCTTGTATAGAGGATAAATCTTGAACTTGCATAAATTCTGCTATATATTGTAAGTTTTGGACGATCTTTTTGATCTTTTGGAGAGTGTATACCTCCAATGACCCGGCATCTATTAGGCAAATCAGTAGTCAAGTACATATGATAGATGATAGTCTTAATGATGTTAAAGTTGTTTTTGAACTCGAAAAGAATTTCAATGTAATCACCTAATGTCCAAGATGTGATTCAGGTGTAGAATTTTGCCTAATATCAAATTCTCATTACAGCTTAGTAAAAATAAAAATAAAAACATCCTTGGTGCATTTATTAAGGCCATACTTAACCTAGATGTAGATTCGGGTGACTAGAGGGC
>APFE031359500.1:171774-239165 GCA_000404065.3 Pinus taeda | reverse complement strand
ACCCACATTGGGTTTCCACCTTATATCTTGTGTTCTTATGTGTGGTTGTCTTCTGATCTGTTTTATTGTTCTTGGAAACTGTTTATATGATTCTGGTGCATAACTTAATGATCAACATCTATAGAATAGAGTAAATTATAAATCTGTTTTGTATATGCGGGTTTCCTTATCTGTAGTTGCGTATATACTCGAGTTCATCTAACTGAAGTAGCATATATGTTCTAGGTCTGAAAAAGTAAATAATTGACCAGATAATACTGATTCACCCCCCCTCTCAGTATTATTTCCAACAATTGGTATTAGAGCAGGTCCTTCAGAAGAAGCTTAATCGCTTGAAGGAAGGTCTATCATCATGAGCAACTACGAGAGAGAAGCATCAATCAGGCCACCAATCTTTGATGGGACCAACTTCGTCTTTTGGAAGGTAAGAGTCACAGCCTATCTTCAATCTCTTGGTACAGAAGTTTAGGATATCATAGCTACAGGGTACACTTTTCCATCAGCAAATCCTACAGATCCGGCTGAGAAGAAACAATTTGAAACAAATGCAAAGGCTGTCAACACTCTATTAGGATGTCTATCTCAATCAGAATTCATTAAGATCATGCAGTATAAAACCGCTAAAGAAATATGGGACAAGAGTGTGCTGAGCTATGAAGGAGATGAGTAGGTAAAACGAGCAAAAATTCAAACCCTCAGAATTCAGTATGAAAATATCAGGATGTATAATGATGAAAGTGTGGCTAAATATTTCCTTCGTATAGATGAGATTGTTAGTTGTATGAAAAATTTGGGTGAAGAAATAAAAGAGGCTGTTGTGGTTGAAAAGGTTCTAAGATCTTTGTCTCCTAAGTTCGAATCAAAAGTTTCTGCAATAGAAGAAAAGGAGAATCTACAGAAAATTACCATGTCACAACTCCACGGAATTCTAACCGCTTGTGAAATGAGGAAAGGAGGACCATCAAATAGGAGAGAAGTTGCATTCAAGGCTTCAGGTAAAGGAGATTACTATGAGTCAGGACATATGTCAGAAGAAGAGGAAGAATCAAATTTTGTCAAGAACCTTCAATGGGGTGCTGGAAGATTCAGAGGTAAGTTACCCTTCAAATTATTTGCTTGTTGAAGAGTCAGTCACTATGCCGCCAAGTGTCCTCATAAGCTTGACAAGGGTAAGGAAACTGTTAGATGGAACAAGAAACAAAATGTAAGTAAGAAAAGCTACTACAATCATGAAGACAGTGATGGGCTCTCAAATAGTGATGAAGATGAACGAGGTAATAACTATAGACTTTTAATGGCTTTTGAAGATGATGATTTTATGGATGCTATGGATGAAGAAGGTCTTTATGAAGAGATTCCTAAACTCAAAATTTGTTTAGAAGAGAAAAATATGATTATTGATAGTTTGCAATTTCCACTGGCTGAAAGTGAAAAACATCATGAAAAGTTAGAGTGTGAAATTGTGGGGCTTAGAAAAGAGATTGAGAAAACTAAAGCTCTTAATCTTAGATTTGTTAAAGGATCTGAAACGTTAGATGAGATTATCAAAGTGCAGCATTCTCCTCTAATCAAGACAGGTATGGGATGAATGAAGAAGCAACTCAAGCGCAGAAACCATCCACCTCCAAAAGTTATCTTGATGTGGCAAGGAGGAGTGAGCAAAGGCCTAATGGAGATCACCAGGTAAATCAGGGACATTTTTCTTCAAGAATGAATAGAGATCACCAAGTAAATCAGGGGCAATCTTCTTTAAGGATAAACAGAAGCTACAATAGACCACAAGTAAATCATTCTCAATTTGCATCAAGAATGAATGACAACTATAATCATTCGGTCCGCAGGGTTGATAATCGCAGGAATTTCTCCAATGGCCAATGTTTCTGTTGTCACAACTTTGGACATAAAGTAGCTTAGTGTGGTGCCTACAAAACTATCATGACTAGAGAAACTCAAAAACAAAGGAGTATGACTGGAATCATGAAAAGGACCTACAATAAATTTTCTACTCTTGAAAATGAAATAGAATGTTCTATTTGTCATAATTTTGGTCATGAAGATTCTGAATGCAGGAGCAGGTTTTGGTAGGCAACTTAGAAGGAGCAAGCCTCAAATATGAAAACATGGAGAATGAAAGAACCAAAACCAGAAAGATGTGGTATAGCCTTATATGCGGAAGGGCAGAAAAATCAATGGTACATCGACAGTGGATGTTCAAAACATATGACAGGTGATAAAGAAAAACTTCAGTCATATAGTGCCTTGGAGAAGGAGAAGAAGGTCTCATTTGGAAATGACACCCTTGCACTCATAAAAGGTAAAGGTTCTATTCTTTTCAAAGAAAAGGTCAAATCAGGAAATGTTATGTATGTTGATGGCTTAAAGCATAATCTATTGAGTGTCAGTTAGATGTGCGATCAAGGAACAGAGGTAATATTTCGATCAAATGGATGTAGTGTTTGTGATCTTGATACAGGAGAAACAGTGATCAAAGGCATAAGAACTCTAAATAATTTATGCATATTCAAAGAAGGACAACAACAATGTTATCTGAGCAAGAATGATGAACACTGGCTATGGCACTGGAGGTTGGGGCATCTAAGCTTCTCACTGATAAGGAAAGCATGCAAATTCCAGGCAATTCGTGGTCTTCCAGACATCAGAATTCCAGATAATACAATATGCAAATCATGTCAGTTTAGTAAGAAAACCAAAACTAACTTCCCTGAGAAGGAAGGATCGGCTAGCAGAACACTTAAGCTTGTCCATACTAATGTATGTGGTCCATCTAGGAAAAGTTCGCCTCGGGGAGAAGAATACTTTATATTATTCATTGACGAATATTCAAGGATGGTTTGGATAGGACTGTTGAAGCACAAAGATGAAGCCTTTGAAAAATTCAAATCCTTCAAAGCTTTGGTTAAAAACGAATCAGATCACAGAATTAAATGCCTCAGGTCTGATAGAGGTGGGGAGTTTACCTCAAATGAATTTTTCGTTTTTTGTGAAGAACATGGAATAAGAAGAGAATTCTCTACAGCCAGGACTCCTCAGCAAAATGCAGTAGTTGAAAGGATGAACAGAACGGTTCAACAAATGGCTCGTGTTATGCTTGATGAGTCTGGAACTCCCGCAACTTTCTGGGGTGAAGCTACATTTGCTGCAGTTGTTATTCTCAACAAAACAAATGTCCGGGTGAACAACACTCAAACCCCTGATGAGCTCTGGTATGGTGAGACTCCTTCGGTAAAATATTTCAAAATTTTTGGAAGAAAATGCTATATCAAAAATACTGATGAACATCTTGGCAAGTTTGACCCTAGAGCAGATGAAGGAATTCTCCTTGGTTACTCTCCCCACAGCAAAGCATACAATTGTTATAATAAAAGGCTTGGAAAAATTGTTGAAAGTATTGATGTAGTGGTTGATGAAGAAGAAAACACTCCTAGGCAGGTAAGATCTGAAGATTTCGAAGATGATGAGGACTATCGATCAACATCAAATCAGATTAATGATGATGAAGAAACCTATGAAGAAGATACCCATGAGGATCCTGAAGAACAAATAAGGATATAAGAGAAGACTCCATCCAGATATGTTCAAAAGAATCATCCAGAAACTCAAATTTTGGGGCAGAAAGAAGCAGGTATACAAACAAGAAGAACAATTGCAGAAGCTTCAAGTTATTTGGAATTACTCTCCTCCACTGAACCACAAAATGTAAGAGAGGCATGCAAAGATGAATGCTGGGTCAAAGCAATGGATGAACAACTTGAGCAGATCGAAAAGAATAATACTTGTGAGTTGGGTCCTAGACCAAAAGATAAGAATGTCATAGGGACAAAATGGATCTTCAAAAACAAGTTGAATGAAAATGGGGAAGTGATTAGAAACAAGTCCAAACTTGTTTGTAAAGGGTATGCACAACAATAAGGAATAGACTTTGAAGAAAATTTTGCTCCCATTGCTAGACTTGAGGCCATTAGGATGTTCCTTGCTCTGTCTAGCTTTCAGAAGCTCAAAGTATTTCAAATGGACGTGAAATCAGCCTTTCTGAATGGAGACTTAGAAGAAGAAGTGTACATTGAGCAACTAGATGGATTCATCCTTGGTAATGATCCAAATCTTGTATGCAAATTAAAGAAGGCTCTCTATGGTCTCAAACAGGCTCAAGGGCTTGTACTTGTCTAGACAATACCTTCATCACAAGGTTTTCAAAGGATTAGCAGATAGCATCTTTATATAAAAATGAAATAACAAATTGCTAATACTTGTTGTGTATGTAGATGATATCATCTTTGGTAGCAATGAAGAAGCTATGAGTCAAAACATTGCCTTGGTAATGCAGAAGGAATTTGAAATGTCTTTGCTTGGAGAACTGACATATTTTCTTGGTTTACAAATCAAACAAAATAAAGGCGGCATCCTTTTATCTCAAACCAAGTACCTGAAGCAGATCTTGAAGAAGTATGGCATGGAATATTCGAAACCAGTATGTACTCCTATGGTCACAGGATGCAACATCAGTGCAAATGATGAATCACCAATGGTGCATCAACCAACCTATAGATCCATGATTGGAAGTCTGCTCTATTTAATAGGTACCCGACCAGACATCATGCATTCAGTAAGAATGGTTGGAAGATTTCAGGCAAATCCTAAGGAAACTCATCTTCAAGTAGTAAAGAGAGTTTTCAAGTATCTTCAAGGAACTCAAAACTATGGGCTATGGTATCCTAGAGATGCAAATCTCACTCTTCATGTTTATACAGATGCAGATCTCATTCTTCATGTTTATATAGATGCAGATTGGGGTGGAAGCATGGATAACAGAAAAAGAGCTAGTGGCGGTGCATTCTTTATGGGTTCCAGATTAGTATCTTGGTTCAGCAAGAAATAGAGTTCTATTGCATTATCTACAGTTGAAGCAGAATATGTGGTTGCTGCATTTTGTTGCACCCAACTCCTTTGGATGATGCAAACCTTGTAGGATTATCAAATCACTTGTACTCCACCTATCTCCATCTTATGTGATAACATGAGTGCAATCAGCATTTCAAAGAATCCAGTCATGCATTCAAAGACCAAGCACATACCTATCAAATATCATTTTCTTCGAGAACAAGTGCTGGAACAAAAAGTCAAGTTGGAGTATGTTCCCTCTAAGGAACAAGTTTCTGATATACTCACGAAACCACTGCCCAGGGAAACATTTGAATACCTTAGACAAAGGTTGGGAGTAGTTGATGCTTCAACCTGCTATTGAAACTTGTCTGTTTTAGAGAAAATTTGGTGTACGCGAGTTGGATGAGGAAGATCCACGTACATACGCTGGTTTGTATAGGTACAGTTGCGTATATGGAGGTTTGAAGGATATCAGCAAAGACAGACTACGATAGTCTAATAGGCATCTTTCAGAGACCATCTAGCGTAGGCTCAGGGGGAGCAGATAATCTTCTAGTGATGCATTGTTAGCATTATCTTAGAAGCTTTTGGTTCAAGTTCACAACTGTTGTTGGTTTCAGGTGGATCACTTGTAGAGGAAGAGAACATGGTTGTTGATCTGAATAATGATTGACAGATGCTACTAATATTATTTATTGATGACTTTCTTAGTCTTGCTCAAGATATTTTGTCTCTATGTCATGTATATCTTCTTTTCATCAAGGTCATGTAACAACCTATTTTGGTTTCCCCACTATGCCTGGGATGAATGATGTAAGGTAATTGGTTGTCATATGTAAATTTCCGATGTATCCCCACTTGGATGGATGTATGATCCCCACTTGGTTGGCTGATGGATGTATGTATAGAGTCTTTTGTCATAGGAAGGTCAGTTATGATGTATAAGTCATGGTTCTTTTTAAAGAACGTCTTTTTGCATATCTTATCTACAATCAGGGGGAGCATGTTCAACACAGCAAAGCAGAGATTTCAGCATGTACTCAGGGGGAGCATAACCCTTTGCCCTTGATGACACAGGGGGAGAATGATCTTGAGGATCTTGGGGTTGCCACCAAGTCCAAAGGGGAAGATTGTTGGAATTCTGGCATAGGTTTGGTAGTTTTGGTGCTATGACATGGGTGTTGTCCTTGATGGCAACTCACTCTGGTGACCGATCACAGTTCAGGCACTCAGGAAGAAGAAAAAGACATATATGCAGGTTCACTTTGATGAAGCTACGTATACATGCGGGTTAGACGTTCCCAAGGCGCGTATGCGTATACACGCACTTTCATGCAAGGAAAAGCGCGTACATGTGGGAAAACTTGTTTCTGGTCTGTGGTATTTAGTCCTTGGTATTTGAACCTATGGTTTTGGGCCATGGTATCTTGTTATAACTGTTGATCCCATGTATTGGGTCCATGGTATTGAATTGTTATGGTTTTGGACCGTAGTATTGTGAAAGGCCTAAGGCTATAAAACAGGAAGGAGATCATTTGGCAAGGGATGATCTGAATCATTGAATATCTGAAAAAATACTAGATCAGGAATACAGTGATTGGGTTATGGTGTAGATCTAGATCTGAAGGAAGAAGGAACCTGAGCACAAGGAGAAGGATAAGTTCTTTTAATGGGTAAAAATCTTAAGGGTTGAATGATAGTATCTTTGTATGATTTTGATCTGTTCTATGTGGCGCATGCTTGATCTATAAATCTAATAATCTGGGTAAACTAATATCTAAAAATTTGAAGGGGTAAATTACCTTTATAGATCTGTACGCATGTTCAGTGAAGCATAAGTGCGTATACACGTAGGTTCTGCAAGTCGGAAGTGCGTATACGCAGGTTGAGATTAGCACAGGTGCATATACACGTAGTTTATGGAAGGCGGAAGTGCATATACGTAGGTTGATCTTAACACAAAAGCATATGCAAGAAAGCTTCTAAATATTGAAGTAGCGTAAATCTCATAATTTATGTTCTAGCTGCTTCTGTTGATTATTGCAGGGATCTGGGTTTAGAATTTGAGGTGTGATTACAGTTACTGTGATCTGGGTACAGTTGACAGAGAAGTGTTTATTTTGATTCAGTCTTGACTGGTGAAATGGTGATTGGTTGATGTAGAAATTCTTGATGTTAGATTAATGTTATTTGTGGATCCAATATGAAAATTTATGAAATGTGGTCCCTGGAAGAAAGAGAAGGTTGTAGCCTTCTGCAGGTAGCAGCCTGCGTACTAGTATCTCAACTAGTACAAGAACTAAGAGCGTTGTAGCTCCCTTCCAGGAGAAGTTGAAAATGAGAGAGGGTTGTAGCTCTCTGCAGGTAGCAGCCTACGTACTGGTAAAGGACTGCACCAGTACATAATGATTGTAAAAAGAAGTTTCTAATTAAAAGAAGATACAGACGAATTGCAGCAGGTGGCTTTCGCCCACATTGGGTTTCCACCTTATATCTTGTGTTCTTATGTGTGTTTGTCTTCTGATCTGTTTTATTGTTCTTGGCAACTGTTTATATGATTCTAGTGCATAAAATAATGATCAACATCTGTAAAATAAAGTAAATTATAAATTTGTCTTGTATACACGGGTTTCCTTATCTGTAGTTTCGTATATACGCGGGTTCATCTAACTGAAGTAGTGTATATGTTCTGGATTGAAAAAGTAAATAATTGACCAGATAATACTGAGTCACCCCCCCTCTCAGTATTATTTCCAACATAACGTTGCCCTGATCCAAACTGCCAAAAAATTCGGAAAAGATGGAACTGTCAGAAAAGCCAGAAAAGAAATAAAACCATAACTATTGGAAAAGATGGAAAAGACATAAATGTCGCCGAAGTACCAAAAAATCCAGAACTACCAGAAAATCCAGAAAAGTTGGAAATGTCAGAAAAGCTGGAACTACCAGAAAAGTCGGAACTATCAAAAAAGCCGGAACTTCCAGAAAAGTCGGAACCGCCAGAAAAGCTGGAACTGCCAGAACTGCCAGAAAAGTTGGAAAATCTAGAAATTCTAGAAAAGCTAAAACTGCCAGAAAAGCCAGAAAAGTCGAAACTTCCAAAACTTCCAAGAAAAGCCAAAAAGGCCAAAAAAGACAAAATTACCAGAAAACTCAGAAAAGTCGGAAAAGCAGGAACTTTCGGAACTACTGGAACTGCTGGAAAAGCTAGAACTGTCGGGACTGCTGGAACTGTTGGAACTACTAGGAATAGCCGGAACTACTAGGAATTGTTGAAACAACTAGAGCATCTGTCTCCAAAGGAGCAGCATGCAAGGGATAACTAACTAACATTGGGATAGTTTTAGCGTACTTAGTAGCAAATACACCAAGCATGCAATGTTACAACTAGCATGTAAGGGACAGCTAGCATGCAACAACAAGCATGCTAGGGACAACATGCAAGCAAGGGACAACAAGCAAGCAAGGTGAAACTAACACATAGGTCAAGATGGCAACATGGTACAGCAATGGCACATAATGTAGTACAATGATGGGTACAGTCATGATTAATGAAGCGTAATGAGGTGCAGCATAGTGATGATGGGTGCAGCATGGTGGAGCGCAGTGAGGTGCAACATGATGACAAAATGCAGCACAACGATAGGTGAAGAAGTCACCTTGGAGAATTAGTTGATGCAGCATATTTTCAACTGATCTCATTTATCATCTTCTTAGAGATGATCTATGCTCTTATCTAGATAAGTCAAAGTGTTGACTTCTATTGTAAATGTACTATCTCTCTCTCTCTCTCTCTCTCTCTCTCTCTCTACTGAACTATTGAAGAACATATAAGAACAATTGATCAAGGGTTTCCCCACATTGGGGTTTGTCCTTGGCTAGCGCCACATCTTGTGTCCTCTTGTCTTAGCTTGAATTTTGTGATTTATGTTTATGTTCTATCCACAGTTTACTTTAATGCTGATGTGGTTGCTAATCTAGAAAACATATGGAGCTAAGTATGATAATTGAAATAAATTTCTCTAAGCATAGAACATAGCTAAAATTAACATGGTATCAGAGCTGAGGTGAAGACAATGCCCAAGCAAGAGTGAAAGAGCAATAACCGAAGGTAGTTGGGAAAGGACAAAAGGATCAATGGATTCCTCATCCATCTTCAAATTCACCAAGGGTGAAGTCAAAGTAGAGAATATTATCAAAATGGCGTAGTAGAATATGGCCTACCTAAAGATCACTTCATTGGAAGACCAGATCTCAGGGTGGAAGGAAAGGTAGATAACTAGTTCAACCATTATGTGAAGGAGTGTCTGAATGGAAGGGACACATCACTTGATGATGATAAAAAACATTCCAAGGACATCTTCAATGATCAAAGAAATGATAGGTAATGCAGGTCATCAAGGAAATGGCCGACTCTTCATAGAAAACAAGGAATCCAAGGTATGAAGAATCAAATGTTGTTTCTAATAAGATAAAGAAGCGGTATCTTGTATTGGCCCTCTCCTTCAAATTGTGAATCTAGCTTATAGATTGTAGTTCTTCAAGGCACTTCATCGGATAGATGGGTGCACTCTTTAATTTGGTAGAGATGGAAACAATCATGGGATTATACTTGGAGCTAATGCCACCTATCCCGGAAAGGGTGTAGGTAAATTCCTATGTAGAAATCAAGTAGACAAACATTAGAAGCTTCTTAAAAAATGAAACTGTATCTACATGTGCAGTATGTAGTCTAGACCTCAATGCCTTGAAGGTGTTCATAGAAAAAATGACTAAGATATCAAGGTCCCTCAGATTAACTAGTTTACCTAATCTTTGAAATTACAATTTCATTTGATTCCTATATCTATTCTCTTACGCAATTTCCTGGCAAAGCCGTTGGGGTTATTTTTGAAAATGAATGGCTGATATGTGCACTGTTAAAGGCATTAGGACATAAGATTTACTGGCATTTCCTTCTTGTCAAAAGGCGATGCAGGGGTGCTTTTAATAGAAAAGTCATTCCACTCCACATGCGAAAATTCAGAGTTCATATCCAATCAAAGGCAATACAGTTTACAGCAGGTATAGGGTTCTTCAAAAAGGATATAGACTCAAAATTGGTGCCAGAGCGGTCTCTCCTCGCTTATGTAGGAAGGGGTAACCTACATGTCCATGCATTGATGTACTGATGTATAGTTACTCAATGTATTATTTTCTATGTATTGGCCACATAAAGGTCAACATTTTTTGGAGACCAAAACAAAAATGTAAATTAAAGAAAGAAAAAATAAACAAATAAAATAGATTTCCTGGCAAACCACAGTTTATGACTGAAACCATGCTTAGAAACTGCCTCCTCCTAACTTACCTTCAGAAAAATTAAATGCATGATTACAAAAAGTAAAAGATTTTCCATCTGGGCATTTTGTGAAGCATGTGTGCAAGTTGGTGAGCAACATGAGAATGCAGAAGCCTAAGAAGCATAGTCTATAGAGCAACATTTGAGTGCTAAAATCATCGGCTTAAAATAAAAAAATCCCTTCAACAATGGAATTCTATGGATTGGATCACTGATCCTCAAAATGAGATCCAATAGAGAATGAACAGAACAAACCCCTCTTTAAGCCCACACCTGGATATTTATGTGGAAAGACCATTAGCTTATGGATTAAATTATTCCAGCCCCAAAAGACATGACAGTTGAAGAAAACAAAGGGTGTGAAGTGGCAGCAGGCATGTGGAGAACAATGATCATGTTTAGAAATGCCTTCTCCCAATCCATCTATTTGGTGAATAAAATATAGTATTACAAAGTGCAAGAGCTTGAGATATTTTTTGGTGCAAAGTTGATGAGAAAGTTACAACAGCCCTTCATCGATTGAAATTTGGTGAACTAAAGTTTGAACCACGAAACTTCCAAATAATGAAATAAAGCAGAAAATGAAAGGAACAAACCTCTCTTTGGATGAATCGTGGATCTTTGAGCCTGCCTTAGGTCACATGTGTAGACACCATCAGCTTATGGATTGCAAGATTCTGGTCCTTAACTGCAAAGCAGCTAATAGAAGGAGAGTATCAATGTAGAACAAAATCAAAATCATGGGACATGCCACAATAGTCCTAAGACTTACAATTATTACAAACATCACATAATAGATAACGACAAGAAGCCAAAGAGAGAGTTGAGACCACAATTTCAAGACTATAATAGTTGTTATGTATGCAAAATCTATAATAATTATTATCTATGTGATGTGTCTATAATAAATTAATAATTGCATGTCTTGCTGCTCTAATTCAAACAAGACCTGCAACTTTGAAGTCATTTGGAAAAGTATATGAGTGGGAATAAAATGCACATTGCATACCATTGTGAGAACAGTTGAATTTTTCAATCAGTTTGGATTTCCAATGAATGAACCTGCAAAGAACAATCCACAGATTCCTTCACTCAATCAACCTACAGTCAACTCAGTAAGGCTTCTATGTTATCTTAAGACAAAGTAATATGTCATCTGTCTCTTGGGACTTTCTCAACATAAATATTCAACAAAATAACTGACAATTAAAATTGCACATTAAAACATGTTTTCCTGTCAATATATAAATATCATTAAGTGAGACCAAGCAAAACTCTTACAAATTGGAGAAGGAACTATATAAAGCAAGAGAAATATGGCAGAAAAGAAGTGATTTTGCAACTTAAAGCATACAAGATATACTGGAACGTCTAGTAGTGGATAGAAAGTTTAGCTGATGCAAAAAATCTAGATACACGAAAGTTCCCAAGTAAGGGTGACGTAAAACTGTCTATTTAACATAATGCTGGATAAATCAAATATTAACATACAATTTTTTAAATTACAATTTGAATTCTTAATTCAACAACATTACAACTTACATTTCTGCATGACAACAGTGTAATGACCTGAAACAGATCTCAATGTACAGCCCATGGATTACTGACTTAAATGACCAATGAGAAAGAGCTCCCTGAACAAAGATGCCTCTAATTTCGAATTTTTAATTCAGCATTATATTTTTGCATGGCTTCTCTTTTGATGTGAATTGTGCCAATTAATAGCTTGCTCGCTCCATATATGAATATGGAACCTCACTTCGGAACCATTATTGAACACCTTTCAAGTTCTGTTGATCCCCTTCGGTTATGCATTCGCGTTCCCTGCTCACTCTCATAGCTATCTACCCCTCTGTAGCATTGAAATTGAGGCCATTTGTCCCGACATTTAAGAGTGGATCTGGATATTGTGCATTTGGTCATGTTGCCCAACAATCAATAAGGGATGGGAGCTGGAGGTTGATGTTTCTGAAGTAAGCGGTGGGGAGAGCAATTCAAGTCGTTTAGAAACGAAGGAAAACTCTAAAACCAGAAGAGGGTTCGTTAAGTCGTATCCGTTGACAGAGGCAAAGAGTGAATCAATGGGGTAGAATCCTGGTAAGATATCAACTGAGAAACAAAAATGCACCATGAAATTTCAAATTTAAACTAAAAATAAGAAAATCAGTCAATTTCAATAAAAATAAAAATGAAAATCGTAACTTTTATCCACCTTGTGGGACCTACATGAGGGCCATGTTCCTAACACCTCTCTCTCCATAGCATAACATGCAACCCTACACCTTTGTCTCTTTAACATAGCATGCAAGCTGTACAGCAGGCCACCTAAGGTTTCATCAGGCTAACATCTATGATCAGGCAGATTGAAACCTGAAACCCAAGCATGAAGATTGAAACCCAAGAAGGGTCTCTAAAGCAGGCCACCTAAGGTTGCATCAGGCTAACATCTGTGATCAGGCAGATTGAAACCTGAAACCTGAGAAGGAAGACCCTGCAATGTAATGTAATGCCACCTAATAAATCTACCACAAAGCTCTTGGGAAATGTTGCTGCAAATACTTCTGAAATAATACAGAGACCCACAAGCAGCACTAGAATTTGGTGATAGTGGGCTTCAAGACTAGCATGGCTTGTAGAATCAAAGTTAAACAAAAGATACTCTGCAAAATAAGCCATTACTGTAATGATCTCCAGCACTCCATGTGGAAGAGGCAAGTACCTGTTACAAAACATGGCCATCTCGATTAAAACACAATAGGATAAAAACAAAAGCACTAGTAACTGCAATCTAATCTGACGAGCATAATAGAAACAAACAATACTGAGAATAGCTCTAATGATTATAGATTCAGCTCAGAGACCATAACGGACCCCATTTCAACTTTAGAGAAGACGATGGGCTCCAGAACTCTGAAGAAGAGGTGCAGTTGAACAGGCGTATGTCAACGATGTTCATGGTGACCATCTCTAGAAGCCCTTCAGGACTCCAACTTGGTTTATGCGCTTCTGTCTTTATGACCATGTCAATTCTGGTGCAGTCGTGTGCTGAATTTTCGAGACAATTTAGTAGTATCACTTCTTGATAGTAAGGACAATTCAATTTCTGGAACAGGTTTGTTTGTTTAAACCATTGCTTTCCATGTTAATTACTAAATATTGGCAACATGTTTGAAATAATTATTTCCTCTTATGGGTATATTGACTTACTGGAAGACATTGGAACCCCGATAATAATTGAGAAGGGGTTCTGGGATGATCTATTTCCCCTCAAAGGTGGTGGGCATGTTCATCTTAGGTTAAACTTTCTTTTAACAGCAGAGGAACGGAAAAAAATTGAAGCTATGGTAAGCATCTATGACATACTACAAGTCTTCCTGGGATCTATATCATGGCAGTCCCTGTGTAAGGAATAATATTATTTTGTATGATTTTCTTTTTGTTAGAGAGACGCCGCTCTCAACAGGAAAGAACATGGAATTCTCAAGAAACTTGTAGCCATCCAGGTTTTGGGTCCGGTGGCTAAAAATAGGAGTAGTGCTTCAATTTCAAGCATTGGAGTTCCCCAAGCCAACCCAGAGGAAGAGAAGAGTAAAGATGGTAGCCACAACAAGGAGAATCAAATATCAACTCTAGTTGTCCCCCATGTATCACAATTGAATGAAGCACAAAAGAAAACAAAGATTATAATCATCAATTGCTTTTATATCCTCACTAATTAAGCATGTGATTATCAAGAAGGAATCAAGTAACGATGCTAAGGGCATATCTGGTAATAACAGAGGGATGGAGGTTTATAGGGCTGGGATCATCAAATGGAAGGGTGGAATGAGCCCTCAAAAGGGGAATTCTATTGGGGCAGGTAAAAACGCCATGTGTAAAGTTAAGGTGGTGTGGTGGTGTAACTTACCACTTAACACAGTTGAAGGCGGTCGGTGACCAGTTCCACGAGCATGCCTAGACACGTCATGGGAAACAAGCAATGTAGTGCTGCTCCAGTTCTTACTTCTGTAGGTACAATTTTCGCTCCTTCCCCGATGCTATCAAGAGCTAAACGCTCATGTAACTGTTCTAGCTTAGCCTGTAGGATTGCCATATTGTGCACCTATTGTTTGTCGAGATCAAGACCCAGTTTCTATTGATGATCCATATCCAGATTTTGTTGATCCAATAGTCAATCCAGCAACAGCAGCTTATCCATTCCTAAAGTTTGGTTCGCACAGTATTATTCCTCAGCCTAGGTCTGTAAGGTCCTTTGATGGATAAGACCTCGGCTAACTATAACCGCATACAGATTGTCTTATGGTCTATAGGATGGTTGCACTTATATGGTATAGGTTATGCTATTCAGATGCTAATGAAGGACAAGGATCAGACATGAGGGCAGTGTTGCACAGATGTCAAATTACATGCAATGTGACTGTTGGCAAATGTCATATTACATGGGTACGTGGTTGTAGTGTTAACCTGGTCACATAGAGGTATAGTCAATAGGAAAGTCATTAAATCATAACATTTAATGCTTTTAGGTAATGCTAGCATTAGTTTCCTGATTTGAGAATGCGAAGGAAATGTGAAGGAAATGGCCCATTATATTATATGGTAATAACCTCTGGCCTCGAGAAGATGCCAAATAAGATGGCCAAAAACATTTGTGCTGTTGAAAATTCACTTAAACCTAAAAGCATTGCTTATTGCCGGCCGAAACATTGGTTATGAGTTTTATTGCTTATAATGAATGGTTGAAACTAATGCTAATAGCTTCCATTTTGATTGCTATGGTCCCTGGCCATTGCCAGATGGCAGGGACTAATAATATGCATACTAAAATAAAATATATTGAAATAGATTTTCCTTCAATCATTCTAAAGTATGTGACTATATAAGTTCTCATCATTTCTTTACGAATTATAATTTGGACTTGGAAAATTCTTTTAGGAAGTTTCTTGCATTCTATTGGCAAGATAGTTTTGGTTTTCATGTTATTTATTCCTTTGCTTCATCTTTCATTATTTTATTAATTTCTTTTTAAATTTCATTACTGTTAGGCCCCTATACTACTAGTGTAACTCCTTATTGTTATTAGTACAACCCACTTATTATATTGATGTACCCATGTAGTGCCCATATTGTTACTATTGTGCCCCATAGAAGCCCACTATTGTCATTATTGTGCCCTTACATTATATTGTTATGTAGGCTCTGATTATGTTATGAACCCTTAGACTCCTATATATAGAGAGGAGGTATTTTCATTTGAATCATCCAAGAATTGTTCATTTATGTAATGTAAAGGAGGTTTCCCCCTCAAAGAGGTTGAATTCTAAGGCGTTGATCTATCTTTTCTATCTTTTCTTGAGCTGGTTTCATAACATTTGCTATCAGAGCTTTGGATTCTGGGGTTTCGCTGCTCCAAACAAGTCATCGTGTAATTTTCGCTATAACTTTTTTTCTACGATGTTTCAAAAGCTAAAAGAAAACCCCATTTGAGAAGACATCACGCTGAACCCCAAGTCCAAATTTCAGAGCTTTTCGGGCTATATTTTTGGAGATATGATCTGCAGAAGTTGGTCCTTTTGCAAAATCATGAATTACATTCAAAACAGGTGACCTAGGAAAATTCATCATAACGTTCTGTCTGAGCATCAGATTGAAATTTTGTAAGAAGGTACACAAAGAGGACGGACTGTAGTTTCTTGTATATATTTTTCAGAGCCAAAGGTAAAAATAGGGACACGTGGCATGTCGTACAAGTTTTCTCTACTAAATTAGTCTATAATCAGGGCACTATGGGAGATTTGGCATAACTCTTCATTGGGGAATCCAATTGGGGTCAGACTGGTGGCATTGGAAAGAGGACACAGAGAACTACTACAGGTATTAGTTTTAGAACTTAAATATCTGAAAGTGCAGAGTTACAGTCATTCCAATATCGAGCTCCTAAAATCAAGAAAAAGAAGATGAGGAAGTTTGATGGCAAGGATCCGGTAAATTGGATACGTCAGATGGAGCAATATTTTGATCTACATGGTGTACCACTGTTACAAAAGGTATGTATTGCATCTTCATATTTAGAACCGGATCAATTTTTATGGTATAAAGGGCTTTGTTCTCGTAAAAAACTTGTTACGTGGTCAATTTTCACGGAGGAAATGATAGCACATTATGAGGATACAAAGAGAAACACCTTCTTTAGAGCAACACCACAACAATTGGAAATAGTAAAAGGGCTTTGTTACATATTGGAAAGTAAAATTATGGCAACAAGGAAGTCTACCCCTCACAACTATAAAGATGGAAGTGTGGTTTCTCCTAGCCTTCCACAACCTACAAGGTTACACCACAACAATTGGAAGAAAAAAGAGAAAAAAGTCTTTGTTACAATTGTGATAGCAAATGCACTAAAGGTCATAAGTGTGCTGAGAAGAAATTATTTTACATAGAATATGAAGAGGAGGAAGAAAAGGATCAAGAACCATCAAAACAAGAGGATATACACCAGGACCCCATCCCAGAGAAAGAAGAAAGGAATCAGACCATATCTTGTAAAGCATGGGCAAGAATTACCACTCCTCAAACTCTCAAGATAGAAGGACATATCAAGAAGAAAAAGGTGCAAGAAGTGAAAGATCACATCCACAAAGAAGAAATGAATCCAACCATATCTTGTAATACATTGGCTAGAATTACCACTCCTCAAACTATCAAGATAGAAGGACATATCAAGAAGAAAAATGTTCAAGAAGTTAAAGATCACATCGAGCATCAAGAAATGAATCCAACCATATCTTGTAACGCATTGGAAGAAATTACCACTCCTAAAACTCTTAATATAGAAGGACATATCAATAAGAAAAAGGTTCAAGCAATGAAAGATCACATCAAGAATCAACAACAAGTTCTCCAAGTTTTAAAGGATAATGCCACTTTGGTGCAGAATCGAATGAAACAATAGGTAGATCAACATCGCAATGAAAAATGTTTTGATGTAGGTGATTGGGTTTTTTACAGCTACATCTCAAGCAAGCTATTTATTAAAAGGAAATGTTCGCACTACATGCACTTACGAAATGGCAAACTTACCCAATGAGAAGACACTTCAAGGTAAAAATGGATCATGATAGTCTTAAATACCTTTTAGAGCAAATATTGTCTTTAGAAGAACATAAAAAGCGGGTCACAAATATGTTGGCTTATGGCTTTGACATCATCTATAGAAAAGGGAAGAAAATTTTTGTTGTAGATTCACTCTTAAGAAAGGATGAGGATGTGGAAGCATTGTTTTTGTCTATTTCTATTATCCAACCAGATTGGATAAACGAAGCAAGGGATGAATGGAAGAAGGATGAAGAAGCGTGGCCACTCATTCAAAAGTTGTAGAAGATCCCAATTCAAACAATATTGCTAGAACTTGAAGAGGAAGGAAAAACCATATTAGAACCTGGAGCAGTCACAGAAACAAGAAATCGACAACTATGAAATTGATCAATTTCAGAGTATCTCATCAAGTGGAAGAATTTACCCGCTAAAGATTCCACATGGGAGGACAAGAATTTTATATTGAAGCATCAAGAACTACTCAAGTGTTGAAGACAACACTTTTTGAAGGAGAGGGGCATGTTAGGCCCCTATACTACTAGTGTAATCCCTTATTGTTATTATTACAACCACCTTATTATATTGTTGTACCCATGTAGTCCCCATATTGTTACTATTGTGCCTCATAGAAGCCCACTATTGTTATTATTGTGCCCTTACATTATTATTTCTATGTTGGCTCTGATTATATCATGACCCCTTAGGCTCCTATATACAAAAAGGAGGTCTTGTCAATTGTATCATCCAAGAATTGTTCGTTTCTGTAATGTAAAGGAGGTTGCCCCCTCGAAGAGGCTTATTTCTAAGGCGTTCTTCTATCTTTTCTATCTTTTTGTGAGTTGGTTTCATAACAGCAAATCGATTGTTTAGAGATGTAGTTTTATCAAAATAAAGAAATTTAGGCTCAGATTACTCATACCGTTATGCTAAAGAAATATTATAAAAACTATGGCCGCTCTGTGTTTTGCGTGCGTGCTAGATTATGTAATTTTTTAGAACAGTTTGTAATATTCATTTTGCAAGTAATAGACTTGGTTTTATGTTTGGATACACTGTGTTGATTGGATATTATGGACTAACATGTAGAGGGCCCCTACGACTAGTAATAGGTCTTTAAATGATTGCACTTATATATCTTTCATTACTTAAATACTTTGTTTTTGTGTGAAGAAATGCAGTGTGATGAGTTCACCATTGAATCATTGTATGCATAAGCAATTTCCTTTTCTTTATACCTAGTTTAAGGCTATCATTTGATTTTCTTTTTATCTAGCATAGTTTTGTCATTTTCATTTGCTTTCTATCTGGTGTAGTCCAATTGTTTTATTTCATAGCATAGCTGTTGTTCAGAGTGTCTTGTTTGGATGAAATTGAATAAGTAAAAGAGTGAGAGTATTCTCCTTATCAATTAAATTCAAATATTATTCATTTATAGTTTGATAGAATGGATTTGTCCTACACATAGTAAATCAAGTTTGGTTGCAGAATAAAATTCAAGACAAAAAACCAAAACAGTCTAACACAAGTAAACCTAGAATCACTTTCATGTCATCCATAAACCGATAATAACTCCGAAAAAAATCAACTGAAAACTTTAGGAATTAAGATACTAGTAGAATTAATGATACCATCTCCATACTAATCTCAAGTTTAGAGCCTAACAAGGACATAACGGCATACGCATAACTTCTAGCACATAGAGTGCACCTGTGCTTCATCAGTATACCTACCATGGTCGATAATGTATGATTGAAAATTTAAGGACATTAAATTTGCCAAATCTCAACAAGTGTAGTTCATTTCAGATTGAGGTACACTACTTGGGACATGTTGTTTCCAAGGAGGGAATTACAATAGATTCAAAAAATATAAGGGCCATCATGGAGTGGGTAGCTCCTAAGAATGTATATGAGGTGAGATATTTCATGGGGTTGGAAAGTTATTACAAGAGGTTCATCAAGAAATTCTCATAGATTGCTTATCCTATTACATCATTGCATAGGAGAGATAAGAATTGTGAATGGATAGAGGAGTGTGAGGTTGGTTTTGAGTAGCTTAAGTAGTTTTTGACATATTCTCTAGTGTTATAGATTGTAGATTTGGACAAAGAGTTTGTAGTGTGCACAAATGCTTACAAGAGAGGACTTGGTGGAGTCCTTATGCAGGATGGATAGGTGGTATGCTATGAGTCATGAAAACTAAATGAACATGATCAAAACTACCTAACACATGATCTTGAGTTATCAACAATCATACATGGATTGAAGATGTGAAGGAATTACCTTCCTGGTAGGAGGTTTGTACTAATGAGTGATCACATTTGGTTAAGGTATTTGTTTTACCAACCAAATCTCAATTCCAGGCAAGCTAGATGGTTGGCCATGACCAGTGAGTTTAACTTCAAGATCAGGTACATCAAAGGAAAGGAAAACAAAGTTGTAGATGCTCTTAGCAGGTGGGTATAGGTAAATCATTTAGTAGCTATGATCTTCTATGGGACAAACTTACAGGATAGGATCTTGCAGCTAGGTCAACATGATGCCACGTATATGAAGTTTGCGTAACAAGTTGAAACAGAGTAATGGTACATGTATAGGTGATAGTACAAGTACATGTATAGGTGGTAGTACAGGTATAGGTATAGGTGGTAGTACAAGTATAGGTACAGGTGATAGTACATGTATAAGTATAGGTAGTGTTATAGTTATAGGTACATGTACAAGTGCAAGCACATAGGATGTGGACTATTGTCTTACAATAGACAGATTGGTTAGATTCATAGGCAAGATATATGCGCCAGGCAGTAGTGAACTTAGGAAGGTGATATTAAGAGAGTATCATGTGAAACCATATTTAGGTCACCCATGTTATTAGAAGACATCAACTGCAGTAAAGAAATTTTATTATCAGTCAAATCTGAAGAGGGATGTAGCAGAGTTTGTGGTTAGGTGTTTTGATTGTCACCATGTGAAGGTAGAGTGTAAACATGGAGATGGAATTCTATAGGTGATTGTGATTCCAGAGTGGAAATGGGAGTTCATTTCCATGCAATTTATCATAGGATTGCTGAAGAAAGTGAAACAACATGATTCCATCATAGTTATTGTGGACATGTTGACAAAGGTTGCACATTTCATTCCATTGAAGTCTACATTCTTAGCTAGTGATGTAGCACATGTATTCATTAGAGATGTGGTCAGAATGCATGGTATTCCAAAGAAGATTGTGTTAGACAGGGATGCAAAATTCACTTCCAAGTTTTGGAAGGAGGTATTTGCAGGTTTGGGCAGGTTTGGGCATAGAGTTGGCCTTCAGTACAGCTTATCATCTGTAGTCAGAGGGATAGACAGAGAGGGTCAATATGATATTGGAGGACATGTTAAGGATGTATTTGATGCATCAATAGCGAAAGTGGGAAGAGTATCTTCCACTGGTAGAGTTCTCTTACAACAATGGGTATCAAGAATATTTGAGGATGATTCTATTTAAGACATTGTATGGGTAGAGTTGCAATACTCCCATTAGTAGGACTGGTCCAGTTAGACGATATATGTTGGCAGACATAGAACAAGATATGCAGGTAATAAAGAAGAATATAAAGGCCACATAGGATAGGAAGAAGATCTATGCATATCAGAACAGGTTGTTCAAGGACTTCCACATTGAGTAACAATTGTACTTTCACATCAAACCGAAGAAGAGTTCCTTGCAGATTGGATCATGTGCCAAGTTGGAACCATGCTTTTTTGAACCTTTTAGTATTATTGAGTGGATTGGGCAAGTAGCATATCGACTTGCACTACCTTTGACAATGAAATTCCATGATTTTCTCCATGTTTCATTTCTTTATAAGTATCTTAAAGATGGTGATCATGTGATTTATTGGTATGTATTGTAGGTGGAACCAAATGGAGAATTCTAGTCAGACCCTCAATGTATATCCTTGAAAAAAGGTACTCATGCTCCAGAACAAAGCGATTGAGCAAGTTAGAGTGCAGTGGACACACTTTGGGCTCAATGAGGCTACATGGGAGATGTTGAATCAAATGAAGACTATGTATCTTTCTTTGTTCACTGGTTGAGGCAAAGAAGTTTTGGTATGGTGTTTTGGTATATGTCTTGGTATATGTTTTGGTATAATTTTTATGATGTTTTGATATTTGTACATATGTATATGGATGTAAATACTGCCATGGGAGATGTTATAAAGCTTCAATAAGCAGTATGGGTGTCATGTCATTATAGTTGTCATGTTGTTCTGTTGTCATGTTGGTTTTCTTTTCTGCATGGTGATCATTGTAAATACTGCATTGGTGTATGTTATAATGCTCCATAGGTAGCATGTTTTATTTTCAATGGTTTTATTGGTTATAGGTGTCATTGAACACTAAGGATAGTTTCCCCCAATGGGGAGGGTTCTGTAACAACCCTAGTAAAAATTCCATGTAGTAAAAGTTAATAAAGGAAAAAATAATAACCACTGTTGATGGGACACTTATTCCAAGATGAATGTTGGGCAAGACATCCTAGTGTGGGTGTTCATCAGTTTATTGTGGCTAAGAAAATTGGCAAAGGAAATGGCTAAGGCTTTGGAAAGGAAAAATGGTATTTTTGGCACATTTATTTATGAACATAATGGAAATTAGGAGAAAAATAAGGCAAAAAGCTACATGTCGGATGTGAGGATGTAAATGAAGGAAAATAATGGAAAATGAAGAAAATGGAGGCCTCATTAATAAAAAGGCTTCTGAGCATTAGTTGGTAACCTTTTTTTAGTTTAGTTTTGGAGCTCTCTCATTATTATCTCTCTCTCTCTCTCTCACACTCTTGGAAAATTTTTCTTGGAGCATTTTGGCATTGGATCAAGAAAGGAAAAGAAGGAAAGGGGAAGAAAAGATGAAGCAGGGAAAGGTAGGATCAAGAAGCTACACAGAATTATTTGCAAATATCAAATTGTGTGTGTATTTTTCTTTCTAGATTTGACATGCATAGTATTGCATGTCGTTATTTTTTTTTATGGCATGGGTTTTTCCAGGTGTAACAATTTTTCAGCCTAGCCTTGCCATTTCCGGATAGCCATGGTGTGATGGGGTTCTCATGTTTTGGTTTAGTTTAATTGCCAGATGGATTCGAAGTTGAGTGAGGTGGATCTTTGAATGATAAATCACATGGCCTAGTGGTCCATAAACCATACTATGGATCATGGTAAAGCTACTAGCCTAGTGACCCTTGAGCTAGACTATGGGTTGCAGTAAAGCCAAGATTGTGTTTCATCGATGGGCCTAGGAATCCTTGCCAGTGAATGACAGGATATACGGTAAAGAGAAGAGGTGGTTTTCTCTCTGTTGGGCCTAGTAATCTAGGGTTTTGGATATGTGGTAAAGCTTGGAGAGTGGGTCTCGATTTGGGAGACAGTGATTCGGGTTTGGATTGCAGTAAAACCTTAGGGACTAGGAGACATGAAAATTCCTCATGATGTAGGTGGAGAAATCTAGTGGCATCCCTGCTTGTTTTTCCTAGTGATCAAGTCAAGATCATGGTAAAGCCTATTATGGCATGTTATTTTTGTTGGCCTAGTTATCTAGGATAGATTAATGTAAAACCTGGTTTCTATTGATGAGGGTGAGGTAGTTTAGCCTTGATATGCCCTGGTTGGTTCTTTTGGTTTGATTCCCACATTCATGCTTTGAATATGGCATGGGGGTGAATGGCTGAAGAGAGATTTGGGTTACCCATTCTATGGTCGCGTAGAACATGGTAGTCCCATCCCTGGTTTGGAATTTGAATTGTTAAAGAAATGTTATTTATCCTTCATTTTCACGAATATAGATTAGTTTATATGTGGATCATATGGTTGGGATTGCATTGGCATTTCTGCTGCTATTATGTTGTTTATATATGTGTTTTATGAGAGTGGATATGTATGGATCTCATCATGTTTTTACTTGTAAATGAATGGACAATGTATCTATGACCTAAATGATGATAATGCAGAAAATGATATGAGGGAAAAATGGTCCTTAGCAATTCTCATATAAGTATGGAATCCCTATGCTTAAAACTATTATTTACACCTACAGATTACATATTTGTGATGTGTTTGATGAAATACATGTCATGGCTAGTAGGGGTCTCATTAAGGGCTTGTTCAACTATTTTATTTTGCATCATTTTTTCCCTATTATTTATTGTTCCAGAGATGTCATTCAATTCCGGGTAGTGGCTTGGGCTCTAGGCCTAAAGAAGTGGCTTAAATCCTAGGGACGTTGACATAGAATTGGACAAAGTAGTCCTTCGATGCTGGCATGCCTATAGCATGAGAGCTTCCAAAGTCTCTTGGACATTAGTAGGACTATAGTATGAGAGTTTCTAGAGGTCAAGTCATCAAAAACTTTAGTGGGACGTAGGGTCTAGCTACTTGAAGTGTTAGGATGGTTCTAAGGGGTCTTGTAGCTAATGTGGAAGCTATGTATGTTGTGTTTCCATTGATTCCATTTCCTTAAGGTCACATAGGAGGTTGAATATGATAATAGTAGCCTCTCTTCACATGTTTACCCTAGTTGGCCATTTACTTGGGTAGATGTGGGAGGAGGGTGATACAATAATGTTGTCAAGTTACATGATTTTTCATCAATCACAGTGCTACCATCCAAGCCATCTCAATATTGAATCTAACCATTGAATCCTTTAAAGTACCTGGATCAAAATGAAGTGATCATAATTAGGAAGGATAGTAGGAACCAAAGGATAAAATTTGAGATGTCTTTTCCCTCCCAAGTTGGCATCAACTATTCTTGAAGAAAGTTGATTCCCTTTTTGTTGCAGAGGATATATTTTCATCAGAGGAATTAGGTAAATAATAATACTTGTCCTTAGAGAATATAGTAATATCCTTTTTAGACCTCATGGATGCAAACATATTCTCTAAGTCAATAGTAATGAGGAACAACCCTACCTAGTAAATATTTACTGTTATTTTAAATATCTTATCTTTCAACTCTTGTGCGGAAGGTTTTGGTGCATCAGTAGCACTAGAATATGAATCAATAGATTTCTTCATTGATATATTAGCCCTACCACCTACAATAGTGATTATCATCACATGTCTAACATTTCCACTTTTCTCAGAATTTAATCCTACTATAACAACCATACTAAGACCATGAGAAAAGGGAGAGTCGCCACCATAAGGTACCCTCTCTAGTCATTTTATTCGCATTGGAATTAATCGAGATGCTGGTAGAAGGAATTATATAACTTGTCCATGAAATGGAATGATTCATACCTAATGTTTTATTTTATAGTATTTGGGAAGGACTTGCATAGTAGTATAGTTTTCATTTTGCATGCTGTTTAGTGCCATACTTCTACTAGCATCAACATATTTGTTGTAACATAAGCTTCTTGGTTTCCTAAACCACGAAGAGGGCCATCTAAGATGAGCTGTATGGAAGCTCACATTTCCTCCTTCATGATTACTTTATAAATTTATCTATAAATGTAAGAAACTATAATGGGAAGACGAGCAATCAAATTAAGCGAGTATTCTAATTTTGGAAATTCCTTTTTCATATGACTTCTGGAAATTGCTATCAACTTGAAGTGCCATCACGCTAGATGTGAATTGTGTCACTAGATGAGATTTATCAAGGGGGATGTCTATGAATTTGAAGGCATGATCTAAAAGCTTTGTGTGACTTTTAAGTTCATTGGCTAACACATACACTTGCGCCATAATTGGCACTTTTCCACTACAAACTGAGGTTGTCATTTCAGAACACTACTCATTCATTGAACTGAGTCATGGGGGAATTCAAACCATCAAAAAATATGACTTGTTGGCTTGTTGGGGCCTAAACTAGGTTCTGAGTTAATTAGCCAAACAAATCCCTATACTACTCGCCCTTTCGGCAACAGTCTGCGGAGCACGAAGTGAAGTCTCACCCAAAGTAGTATGGGAGGGTGCTGGAACCAGGTTTCCACACCCTTGAGATGTCTAAGAGGTTTGACTGGTCCACTGCATAGGTCACTTCGTGCACTTCCCTGTTCCTCACACTCTGATACACTGCCTTTGTACAACCCTAACCAGGGGCTGTGGAGCTTCCGTGCTGCTAGAGTAGCGCTTTGCGCTATTACCCGAGATCTTTCTTATCTTCCTATACCAGTTAATTACCTTCATGTACTTGGATATATTTTGTTATATTTACTGATACAAATCTTTCATATGAGCTCGCACAACAAATAAATAGTATACTTGCAAATTATACCCAATCATACACTAAAGTAGGAAAATATACATAGAAATATGGTAAACTTCTCTTTATTGATTCTTCCAATGGTTGTGCAGGGGTCCGCGCACTCAACTATGGACTACTATGCCTCTACGCACATAGCTACAGAGCCTTCTCCTATTCTACGACCCAAAGACACACTTTACACTTTTACTCAATCACTTAGACTTATCATGCTCTTATTGCTATTCGCTATCCTATACACTTAGAGAGAAGCTCTATTTATACAATCCCATGGTCCTGGACCATGGGTAGATCTATCAAGCTCACATTACATTACAAAACCAAGGGTGGACAACCCTGTGACTATATTATAACTTTGTGCTCTGTGCCCACAATTCGTGGACCTTTTAAAAAAGGATTTGGTCCAAACTTGGGCTTTAAGCCCCAAAACATGCCTTGGGGGGATTCCATGCCCAACATGCCCCCAACACAAACATCATGACTTGCCCTCAAGTCACTCTGTTGGTGCAGAGATCTTCGCATGGATTCCTTCCAACTCAGCTCGAATTGCTGCAAGGTCGACAGCGCACTGAGTTGTTTCCTGCTGGATCTGTTGTACGTGTTGTTCCAAGACCACGATGTCAGAAGTGCTTCTCTACATCTATGCGTATATCGCCTACATTTGTGTGAGATTGACTTCAACTTTTGTTGTGATGGTGAAGGCCCCATAAATCCAAGGTTGAACGTGCACCTTCAAGACTGCTTCCTTGAATCGTGTCGTGTCCACCTGTTCTTTTAGCGCTTTGGCATGTTGCATCTGCGTGAGCCTCTGAGTGAGGGCCACCGTCTATGCACTTCATTTGACACTATCATACTGCTGTTGGAGTTCTCGTGCCTTTGTCTCTAGGTGCTGGATGTTGGGGTCCTCTTGGAGATTCGTGAGGACCTGAAAAGAATCTTCCAACATGCTGGTGCAGTCTCGCACTGCACTGCTGATATCGTCCAGTCCCACTATAAAAACACTACTGCGCTATTCTCTGAATTCCAGAGGGGTGGATGGTTGTGCCTTTAACTGTATCTCGGTGATCTGAAGGTTCAGATCCAACTGAACCTTTGTCACTTCCTCCTACACCTTGCACAACCCTACTACTATCCTGTGGATGCACACCTCTGCTACTGTGTCTACTAGGATGACCATCTCAGGGATGCTTTGATAAGCTTCATCTAGTACTTATACCAGTTGTCAATTCTACGACACGACTTCGTCGCACTGCAAGCTCAACTGTTCCATGTTTATTTTATGCTCACTGAGGACTTGTAGTACGTGGATCTCCCTAGCCTACAGTTCTGTGGCTATCCCATCCTGCAGAATGTTTAGGGTCTCCCACGAGAGTGTAACCATGTTGATGTCGAGACCCTTCAACTTGCTAACCATAGGCCTATCAACTTCATTTGTTGTCACTAGTGGCCCTTTTGGTAGCACTATGGTATTCGTTATCCGAGCATGCTACATATGTTCTGTTGCCATTGTTCCAACTACGAGGCTGGTCGAAAGGGTACCAACCTAAGGAGTGTGCACCTGAAACTCTTGTAGTTGTTCTTTGAGGACCCCCAACACAATTTGGTTCTCTTGCATAAAATTTTGGAGGGCCTCAGAGGTGACATTATGCACTATCTTGCCGATGTCGTACAGATCACCCTCGGTTAGGGTGATCGGGTCAATAGACAACTTCAATGCCTTAACCTTCTTGTGTGGCCTTGTTTGCTCGGTCAGGTGCTGGTGCTTCAATTGTGTTTACGTAATTTGTGGGTCCACACCTCCCTCTTATTCCTCTGCTTCCTGCCTATGCGAAGGCAATGTTTGACCCTCGTCCTCCTTCGTGGCTTCCTCTTGTGCTGTTGCTGCTGCTACGGCCTTTTCTTGTTTAGTTGTTATCTGTGCAGCATCCCATGACACCCACACTTTTGCTGTCACTGCCTCCTTCCTTCTCTTTTTTTCCAACTTTGCCATGTGCAATTTGGCCTCCACTTTCTTCCTTTGTGTTGCTAACTTCTCTATCTCCGCGATGTCTCAAATGTGCCACTCTGGCAGCCATCTCTCTAGCACGTTAAAGATAACATCATCCATGGCTACAAAGGGTAGCTCTCTCCATTGATTGGCCAGGTCCTTGCGTGCTCTAATTTATATGTTGTAGATGTCCACTTCAAATTCCACAAAACTATGCAAGTTGTTGTAGACAGTGGGCGGCAACCATGACTTGTGATTGATCCAAATTTTGAGGTTCATCTCCATGAACACCTAGAATATCTTACTGTCGTGGATCCTATTTTCACCCTTTGTGGCCTAGAGTGAATTTTATTTTGTAGCCTATGGTAGATCCCTGTCAATTGTGGGGAATTGAATATCTTTCATCAATTCCCCTGCCACGAGCATTATGGATAGCATAAGCCATGCATAGTGGAAAGTTTTGCCCTGTTCCTGAGCTTCGTGATAATTCTCCAAGAACTCCTTGCAGAGGAACTTGGACCAGTTAAACTGGACCCCCTCCGCACACTGTTTAGCATGTTCTACCACCAATGAGGGTACATCATCCGCGTGGCACTTGCGGATAACCTTACCGGCCAGTATTTGGGTCACCACTTTCAATGCTTTATCATTGACGCGAGATATGGCATATCACCTTTTCTTCTTCACCAACTTGTATTTCTTCTTCATGGCCTCCGCGATGGCCAAGTCACTACTCTTCCCCTCTGAGATATCTGCGCGATCCTCTCCTTTGCATGGAAGCTAGGTAATAAGGTAAATCAAGTTTGTTGTGATAGGGATGGGCTCCTCCAGCCACAAACACCGATCATGTACCAGGCAGAGCCACTGCCTGATGAAGAAAATTGTTATTGGGGTGCGGTGGAAATGTGGCACCCGGAGCAGGTTATGTTGCTCGGCCTTTTCCACTCCGTGCAACCAATTTCAAGTCTCTAATTTTGTAGCCCCCACTCTGGTGTTCTACTTGGGCTTCATGAGTTGCGAGGTTGCAAGGTGAGGGAATTTCACATGGTCAGTGAGGTCGAAATCTTCAAATTTTAACCTCGGTGCCCATCCTACGTGCGTGCCCTAAAAAATAATGTTGTTTGGGAGGAGCGAGGTCTGGAGCGAGCTCTTGGTCTCATCAAGGTCCTTGGGAACTTTAGCCTTCCATTTTCATGGGGGGACATAGGTGAGCAACTTTGTCGAAGGGTAGGCAGGCTCAGTGTCCTCCACCACACATTCGTCCTCATCTTCTTCAATGATAATGTCCTCCAGGTCTTCTTCTTCCTCATTGGTCTATATGGTAATGACTTTCCCCTTCTCCTCCATTGACAGCTTGGTGTGCAACGGGTTCCACAGGGACACACATATGGGAACCATCACTTGTTTTTCCTTCTTTGGTCTTACCGTGTGTGGTGATTTTGAGATTTCTACCACAATCTGGCACCTTTTAGAGCATCCCTCACAGTCAAGACCTGCACGGCCTCTTTGGTGGTCATTTCTATTATTTTTATAACTTCCTCAGCTACTGCCATCGTGTCCGTCTAGAAATCTATTACTCATGAACTCAGGGGCTCAATCAATTCTCGGCACAAAACAAACAGGGCTCTACTTAATAGCTCAGTTCACAAATGACCAAGTGTTGTTTGCTAGGTAGCCCTTTGTAATTTATAGTTCTTTTTGAATTTGACTTCGGTCGCTCCCCCAAATCCAGTTCATTAATGCTCCCTTAGCAACATATTTTCCAAAATCTTGCCCATAAATCACTTCTTAAATGCCTGTTGCTCGCTCCATTTGGTCTCAAGTCGAGCATCTCATCATGAACATTGAATTCAATGGTCACTTTCTGGCTAACCCTCATTGTAGAACAGCCTCGTGTGCGCGGTCGCGAATGTTGTGACTCTTTGCTTCTACGCACAGCTCCAACATCACGTAGCTCCCGGGAAGAATAGTTTATAGTATTGCACTTCCTTTCAACTACATGGAGAGCTAACACTGTACTTCGCTCGGCTAGTCAGGTGGTCGCACCACCTATATAGAGTTTCATCTTGTCATCCATCATTTTTCCTGGAAAATACCCACCTTTTATTTTTATGGGTGTCGTTGCGCACTTTATCATCTACAGCACGCTACACTGGTTGACTCGCATAGTAATGCATGGTCCAAGCCGTACATCAAGCTGATCAATTTGCGGCGATAGTCCTCAAACTTTTCAGTATGATCATGCATCGTGTCTTATTACCCTGGTCTTTTTACTGAGAAAATCTTCCTTCATCTCATCCTCCAGCTTCTTGACTTCCACATCTACCAGAGTGCTTTTCTTCCTTAATCACACCCTTTTTCTCAAGTTCTTGGAGCTTAGAATTTCCATTTTGGATTTCTTCTTCCAAGGTTTAGTGAACTATCGTATATACCAGTGCTATCATGCACGGTCTAAGCTTTTCATGCACTATAGGGCTTACAGTGTTTTCTTTTTACTCTGGCCTTGCCAGCGCCTGGGTGGTAAGGTTCTTGCACATGGTCCTATAAGCCCATAGAACCTCTAGTACACACAGGTCTGAGTCAGTCTGCTGTGCATTGTGGACCTTGTTCGATGCTTCACGTAATTTGTTAAATTCTTCTATGTGGATATCCTTCTATGCACTTGGTATTTCCATACTCCATGGTCCCAACTAGAGGGGTCATTCACGCCATTGCCTTGCTAGCACCTGCTTACTAATCATGTCTCCTACTGCCAGGACTATGTGCATTCATGCAAGTTTCGCACCATATGCCTGTATCCACCTGGATAGGTGGGTGCGTAGACAATTTCATCTCACAATCTTGTCCGTTAATTGCATATAAGGCTTTCCAAACCATGTTCACATCATTCTTTTGCAGTTGCACTAGTCCTCAAAACTTCTATGGTGCATACCACACCACCTTGCGGGTGTAGCTCCCAGTACCCATTTCAGAGCGTCGAAACATTGTTGTCCCGGCACTTGTCTTTCAAATTTGTTCAGGAAGTCATCCAACTCACTTAACTCGTCATACGTAGGCAGATCTCTTACCTCCATTTTGACACAGCGCAGTGATCTCGTCATCATGTTACAGTTGAGCGTGGTTACCTTGTATAACTGGTTCTACCATCATTCTATCTCCTCATGAGAATCTAATGTGGAGGAGCTTTCACACACCCATGAGATTTAGCCATCCATGCTTGGATTTACCCAGTCTTTCTCCCATGCAATTATCTTGTAGATTCAGTCTAAATCGTCATCATTGTTTTGGTTGTGCACTAGGTCTTTGTAGTGTGATCCTTCTGCATGGTCTAAAGGTACCGCTATGAGCAGAGACTTTTTCTCAAACATCATCTTTTGCTTCTTTAGATTTATCACTCCATTCATGTTAGTGGCCGAATATATTCCTAATAGCGTGGGGTAAGGATTGTTGTCATCAACAATCTCTATCACTTCGAAATATGTTAGCGTGCTTGCTCCTTCGATATATACTATGATTCCCTACAATCTCCCCATAGGTAGGATCTTTTGCTGGTTGGCCATTCACAGTTGGATAGGAGACCATTGTAGTGCATTCCGGCTCATGCAGTATTATGTCTACCTTGGTAGGATGTTCCCATCCAATCCTAGATCTAGATTCACTTGGTCCATCTCATATTCCCCAATCTTCGCTGTCAATCTCATCTCCCTTCCTGTTTGTGTCGTGTGCTTTCTGAGCTTCCGGACTACATGAAGTTCTACTGGCGTAGTCCGAGCGCACCTATTTATGAGTTCTTGCAGCCCCTTTACAACCCTGCTATTGCGCAGCAACTTCATGCATGTCTCAAAGAACGTAGTGAGCATTGATGGGTCCATTTCCAGCTCCAATCTATCTTTACCTCCTGAAGTGGAGGCATCAGTGAAGCTCCTCTTATGTTCCATAAAGGTCTCCTTAGCATGCTCTAAATCAAATTCAGGTTCCTTTGTTGGAGCCTTGTGAACCCAAGTACTTTATTTAGTCTACTTTCCTTTCTCATCCCCTATCGTAATTCCACTCTGGAGCATGATATTTACATTAGAGTCTTCCTCGCACAGCTTAGACCTCATCATTTGCAGGTTCTGAGTCGGGGGAGGTTGGATTGCTCCTTTATTGCGCAACCTCACTATTAGTGTGGGAAAATCCTCCATCTCATGATCAAACAACGTACAATAAAAGCATGATGGTCATGTTGGATTGATACAATCGTGGGCATAATGCCCTAGCCATCCACAATTGTAACATATCAGCTGTCTGCAACCTCTTCCTGGTCCCTCTCCACCTTGGCCTCATCTGAGCCCCTAAAATTTGGTGTGCGCCATTCCGGTGTTTTGATCGAGGGGTCGTGCTTCAGCCTGAACTTTGTAGGTAGGAGTTCGATCCATCATCAACTCATAACTTCTACACTGTGCTCACCATGTCCCACTGACCTATGAATTTTGTGTATACTTCTGTAATAGATGACAGTTATCTGTAGCATGCTTTCCTCCTATTTGACAAATCATGCACCATAGTGCAGGCCCCCCACCCAGTCCTGATTGCGCCTTCAGTCTTAATGGCATTGGCCCTCCTCCCACAAGGTAATTTGCAAACATCGGGCAATGCTCTTTTTTGTGCCCCTGGCCCTTGCATTCTGTGCACCATACCTCATCGTGCATCTCTGGATGGGTTGTCCTATATTGTTTCAAACTCTGCATCTCAAGGCAAAAGCTTTTCAACTGCGCGTGAATCTGCTGAACTCCTAGGTTGGGATCTTGTATCGCGGTCTCGTGTAATCCCATTGCAACCTCCCAAGCCTCAATCTGAGTGGCTAGCCTCTATTGTGACAATGCATTCCTTAGATGCAGCGTTAACGATGCTACAAACCATTTGCGATGTTTCCCATCTGTTAATGTCATGTTAGCCTCGCAAATTGTGCACTTCAGTCTTTGATCAAAATCCCAAGGGGTCTCGCCTAGTAGCATTGTATCTTCCTTGAACCCAATGATCGACTGTGCATCTAACTTTGGCCTGCTAAATTATTTGTTTAGCACAACTTGGATATCCATGATCCCTACATTTGGATTGTCATTGGAATGCTTAATGTACCAGGTTAGTATGCAATCCTGTAGAGCACTGACCAACGTTTCCTTCTTTATATTGTCATCCATGACTCCTTGTGCTTCCCATACAGCTTTTATCACAAACCAAAACTAGTCTAGATCTTCATTCCCTACTCCCTTGAACACTGGTAGCTTTATTGTGCTTTCCATACTGCTTTGCGGTGTTGGCGGAGGTGGTATGGGAGAAGACGGGGGTGAATATGGTGAAACTGGCAGTGGTGTGGGTGGGGGTGGTATGTGCAACATTCTCTGCCTTATCAGATTGATCGCACTTCTTGGTGAGACCTTCATGAGATTTTCTTCACCCCTCTGTAGAGGTGAAATCAAGGGGCTAGTTTCTAGTTCTCTGCTACCTTCGTTTATGTAGATTCTCCCACTTAGCATAGCCCCAAACATAAATTTATTCACATAACCCATTTTTAACATAGTAGCATTTTAATCCAAGTGTTCTAAGATTTAACGTACTTACCTTAGGGTCCTTTGAGGAAGCGTTGTTCTGCCTCGCCATAATTGATTGAAGTATCTACCACAAATTCGGTGATGAATCCTCCTATGATTCGATTGATCCAGTGATCGACAATGCACGTGATCTTATATTTTTATGCTTCCAGTATGCACACCAATTCTGGAGTCCAACAATAGGTCTGTCGAGTCTACACCTTCCTTGGCTATCTGCTAGCTTTGCAATCCACTCGTATAAGTCAATGGGGAAGGACGTGAATAAAATTTAATGGATCTTTGTATATAAGTAGCAGCCTAACCACTCTTCCTTTGATAGTTGTGGATTCCTATTTTCCTATGCCGTGAACTCGTGAATCTTCCTGTCAACCAATATTCAATTCTTTTCTTTGTCGGATTCCAGTGATACAACATCAGACATCTCTATGTAGATCCTGATCCTGACAACAGAACCATTTGTTGGCCATTGGGTCCTGACCTAGGTTCGGAGTTAATTAGCCAAACAAATCCTTGCACTACTGGTCATTTCAGCAACAGTCCACGGAGTGTGGACTGAAGTCTCACTCGAGGTAGTATGGGAGGGTGCTGGAACTAGGTTTCTGCACCCTTGAGAGGTTTGAGAGGTTCGACTGGTCCACTGTGTAGGTCACTTTGCGTACTTCCATGTTCCTTACGATCTGATACATTGCCTTCACACAACCCTAACCAGAGACTGTGGAGCTTCCGTGCTGCTAGAGTAGTACTTTGTGCTCTTACGCGAGATCTTACTTATCTTCCTATACTAGTTAATTACCTTCATGTAATTGGATATCTTTCATTATATTTACTTATACAAATCATTCATATGAGTTCGCGCAACAAATAAACAATATACTTGCAAATTATACCCAACCATACACTAAAACAAGGAAATATACACAGAAATATGGTAAAATTCCCTTTATTGATTCTTCCAATGGTTACAGACTAGACTTGCCCTGCGCACTCAGCTGCAGGGGTCTGGGCACTCAGTTGTGGACTACTAGGCCTCTTTGCACTCAGCTGCAAAGCCTTCTCCTATTCTACCACCCAAAGACACACTTTGCACTTTTACTCAATCACTTAGACTTATCATGCTCTTATTGCTATTCACTATCCTATACACTTAGAGTGAAGCTCTATTTATACAATCCCATGGTCCTTGGACCATTGGTAGATCTATCAAGCTAACATTACCTTACAAAACCGGGGGCGGAAAACCCTTTGAATCTATTATAACTTCGCTCTCCACGCCCATAATTTGTAGAGATTTTACAAAAGGATTTGGTCAAAACTTGGCCTTTAAGCCCCAAAACATGCCTTGGAGGGATTCCATGTCCAACACGACCTATGACATGTCATCTGAGGGTGTTATGTGATTATGGTAGGTATAATATCACCTGCATGTGAAGCACTGAGGCAAGTAGTGATGTGATTGTTGACGTATGTTGTGGAATGATGAAGGATGTGAATGAGGAAGGTATTACATTCAAGGGAGGATTCCATTTTTGAAGGGATAATGAAATGAAGTGAAACAAATTGTGATATAAAAAGTGGAGTTGACATGCGATGAAGATGAAAGCAGTGAGGTAAAACAAAGTCATGGATAATGAGTTAGTTCACGATGTGATGAGGGGAGAAGGATGTGATAGGGATGAGAGAAAGAAGGATGCGACAATACTGAAAACTTTTTCTTCTGCCCTGTTCTCTCAAAACTACCCAATCTGTCAGGTTCCATTAGTACACATGGACAATTAGAATTTAATTAGCACTATCCCCATGCATTTTGAACAATGTATACAATGTGTTCAAATAAAAAATAGGAATGTAATCAATCTCCTCAAGAAGCTTCTCATGAAAACAATGCTTTTGTTTTCAAATGATGTTCCTAGCTTCATTTCATCCAAAATATTTCAAAGTTTTGGCTATGAAAGCTTCGGAGTTTCAAGGACTAGCAAAACAAGAGTCAAATTTTGAGGGATATTGTAAGTATTCCATATACCAGAATCATCAGAAGATTTGTACGATGTTTGACTACATACATCATATTTTGATAAGTGTGTTGTTGGTTATGCACCCTGTAGAGATGCCTTTCCTCTAAATCTAGAATCTAGTCCTCAATAAGGGGACGCTTCTCTATCAAGGTATAGATCAACTATAGGAGCTCATAGGAGCAATTTTCAAGGAACATAAACTTTGGAGAATCGCCTTCAACTTAGTTTGTGTCATGTAAAGTCATTTTGAATAAGGTATGCCTCTCCACTACATCACTCATAGATTATCATTTTGTTCGGAATATTTTCAATGGTAGTAGAGGGAGGTAGTTCATTCCTTGAGAGATAGGGAGCCTTAGGACATTCATGGGGAAGCAAAGCATCAGTTTTTTTGTTGGCCGCATACAGGAGGATGTTCGTTAAAGGAATCTACTTTCAAGAGATTCATTAGATGCCTTTTGTATATGAATTATTGGGTATAGTAGATCTGAAGAGGAGGTATTTTTTACTACATGATGACTACATGTTGTAGTTGTAGGACATATGTAGTTTTTGATGGTTTGCCTGCACAATTATTGACTAGTTATTTTATGATTTCTTTGTGTGTAAATGTTCCAGAGGTTATCTTCCTGCATATTCATGAGTGTATTGTAAGGTAAATAAGTTGGGAAGAGGAATACAACTTGATTTTTATGGTTTGGAGGGGATATGGAGTAGGAAGGATTCTATTACTATGATCGTATCTTTATGACTATAAGTTTTGATGTATATCTTATGATAAATGCAATCATCAGTGGTATTGGAAGGTATAGACTACACATCTAGGATTAGAGGAGAGACACAAGAATATATATGTTTCATATAGATATCACTAAGTAAATTATTTGTTACTTTAGCCTTTTATCTGGAGGATGGTTTGTTATTGTTAGTATTCTCAGTAGATGAAGGAAGTTATCAGAGAAAGATAACAAATGCATTAGTTCGATCTAGGAATTAGTTATAGAGAGAATAGGGTATGGATCTACTTCTTTAGAAGTTTTAAGCATTTCATGTAGTGTCCACAATTACACTGGGAATTTGTAAAGTATTAAATGAGGTAGTGGTCATAAATATCTCATTATTAGGGATTGGCGAGTTGTGGATAGATAGAAGTATCGTATATTAAAGAGAGGGAACATTGGAAGTATCATCAGGGGTTTCGAGAGAGATTGGGCACAAAATTTATCCAATTAAGTGGATCACTTGAGGGTGGCGCATTTAAAGTGCCCATTGAGAAACTTAACTTGGGTTGTCTTTGTATAGGTAGAAGGGGCAGATCTCTCCTCGGGGATATGTGATGTTGATAGAAGGTTATATCTATTCACTTAAGGTATTTAGATAGTAGTACCTAGTCACAAGTGTATTGATTTAGAGCACTATAAAATACAAGGAGCAAGATATAGGATGGATAGGAAATTTCTAGGTGGTCCCAGATAGGGGGGATATGAGGTTGGTAATGGTTCAAAGATCAATATCTGAATGACGTGGTACTTTCATAGGTTGGGTGATAACATGTTGTCATAGATGTAAGGACATGTTGATGGGGTGTAGATGGCATACATTGGACACATGTAGGGCATACTAGAGGCATCCTCTCCTTCTCCCAAAAGATTGATCGAATTTACAATTTAGGCGAAGAGGGAGGAATTTTCTAATATTTTACAAGCTCCAGTGAACTCGGGGTATGAAAAAAGTGGTGCCAAGAAAATTGGGTGTAGGAACAAAGAAAAGAAATATCCTTTCCCAAATATCAGAGGGGAGCCACATTTGGTTTCAGGGATCAGATAATTTTGAGAAAGTATTGAAAGGCTGAGACACAAGGCTTTCATTGGGAGGTGGTACCATACACATATGACATGGGAACAGATGAAAAAATGGGTTGAAGAAAGGTGGCTTCAAATGTTGAAATATAGACCTAAAGTCATCATTCTATTCAATATACGGATATGCTTCCATTTCCTAAATTCAGAGGACGCGGATAGAATTTTAAAGGTCCCTTGGGTCAAGGGAAGAAGATTCCTTATCTTGCAAATATGAAGGGTGCTCTTTGACCCCTTTTCGAAGGAACCTCGTCAGAACCTTATATGGGAAACATTTATGAGTTTTCCATAGGAACTATAGAAGAAATTAATTGTATTAGAGATAGTGAATATGATTTGGAAGTTCTATTACTGGGATGAAGGGAGTTTTGAACAAATGGATAAGATAATGGATTGGGTGTTAATTGAGGTGGAGATGAGTAGAGGCTTGTTAGCTTAATTAGAATTGAGATGGAGTAGGTTTTCATTTAAGTTGTCTATAGATTAATGGAATGTTCCATATAGGTTGATATGCCATGATACAGGTCACCTGTTGTCGACATGTCCATGGAAATTTAAGCCGAGAAAAGATTTCCATAGTCAAGCGGAAACTAGGATTCAAAATGATGTCTATCATGTGACTCCTACAAATGGATCCCCTACAGTTTTCAAAGGACATGGAGGCAATTCAATACATTCCTCTTCTAATTCAAAATATTTATATAACTCTGATATGAATATACCTCCAGGTATCGATTATGAATTGGTCTCTCTAAGGATATAGTTGGGCACTTAGAAGGGCTACAGTCGGATATATGTCTTAGTGTTCATTTTGATTCCCCTTATAAATCTCAGTCCATGACATGAGAGGCCACATTCCCAATCAGTCAGGGGGGGGGGAATATACTAGACAACATGATTTCTATTACAATGATAGGGTTAATGCTGAGGGAAGTGACAAGACTAATTGTCATCATGTTTCATCTGGGAATTTTAGGGATGATGGGATCAGCAATGGGAAATCATTTAATTCTTCTATTTACATCCCGAAAAAGACACCTAATTTGGTTAAACTTCCTATACAATCCAAAGTTCTAATTTTACCCTCTGCTATGTCTCGTTATAAGGATTTGGAGGTATTGATTTCCTCCTCAAAATCCATGGAACCTCTTACTTTTAAAAGATCATTTTTTGGGAATCCTTGGGAGCCATCAAATCCCTATAAAAATGTTACTCAATGGAAGAAGAGACCTCCTAAATTCAAGAAGGCATTGACATGCCATATACATGATCTCACATTTGGTGTGGAATAAGGGTCAGGAGTTCCCATCTTCAACATAGAACTTCCATATACATCTAGACAAGTTTCAATTTCGAATTTCCATGGAGCCTAGGCCCTTAGAGGGTAATTTCCTATGCTAGATATATCCCCATGAATATCATCTCTATGAATATTTTGGAACTAGGAATGGCCCTCAAAATTTTCTCCCTACAGGGTATTGTTAGGATTCCTAGTCCAACAGTGATTTTAATTCAAGAAAATATGATGTCTAGAGAAAACACTTAGGAAATTATGTTTTCTATATGTCCTGATTGGCATGTTTGTACAACTAGTTTGAATGTGTTATCGAGTGGGTTGGGGATTATATGGAACCCATAAGTTGTTGAGATGCAGGCCTTCTCATGTTGTGCATGTATTATCCTTATGGGACATTTTGGGGGTTTTGGAAAAAGGTTTCGCATTATTAATACATATGCTCCATACATAGGCTGCAAAATATTCTAGGATAAAGTGGTGTGTTCTAGAACATTGATAGGTGTAGGTGATCTTAATTTATCGATGCACAAGGAAGAAATATGGGGTTATAAAGCTAATATAGATTATTTATCTACATACTTTAAGGAAATGATGGAGGAATAGGCCTTGGTTGATATATCACTAATACCCATTGGTCCTACATGGAGGAATAACCACATAGACATAGAAAGGATTTCAAAGAGACTTGATAGGTTTCTAGTACGTATGTCTACTTATAATCTATATATAGGATTAAAATCTTGTATTATTCTCATCTTCATCTCATATCATTTTTCTATCATGCTTACATGGGAAGGGGAGATAAGGAGGATAACTTATCCATTTATGTTCAATCCAAAATGGCTATAGTCGTAGTAATTTGGGACTTTGGTACATGAAGTGTGGAATCGAGTGGATATTTCTTCACACAAAAATCAAATGTCATCAATATGCAAAAAATATAAATCTTTGAAAGTGGAAACGAGGCATTGGATAAAGTAGAAGGAGGCAGAGACAAAATATATTAAAGATATTGAGACCATCCTTCAATATTACAATGATCCCTTAGGTCCTCTATTATTTTCAGAACCGTATAGATCCTGGGTCATTGGATTTTAAGGTAAGACAAGTGATATCCTTAAATCATAGGAGGACGATAAAAGATGAAAATCAGGGCTACTTGGATTAAGGTTGAAGAAAAAAATATGAGATTCTTCCACATGCATTTTAATAACATAAAAATGTATAATTCTATTTAGAATATTAAAGATGGCACTCAAAAAAATCACAATTCTGAAGTGGATATAAAGGAGGTGACAATCTCACATTTTAATGGGAATTTTATTGATCAATCACACCTGATTATGTCTCAAATGGAATACATCTCTTTGCTGCTCAAAATGTTTACTTTGGAGGAAAATGAAAATTTGGGGTTCCCAGTTACAAGAACAGAGTTGATTGAGGTTATGAAGGCATGTTCCAAAGATAAGAGTTAGGGGCGAGATAGTTAGGTGGTGGAATTATTTATTCATTTCAAAGAGATGATTATTCTAGACTTATTGAAGGTTGCAGAAGAATTAAGGACACAAGGGTATATTTTGAGAGAAATCAATGCCACTTTCATTCTGTTGATACCCAAGAAGGAGAGATTTGAATCGTTTGTATATTATAGGCTGATTTCCCCCTTCAACTCAGCTTATGGGGTAATATCAAAGTTCATTACTTGCAGGATCAAATTGAAATTGTCTAAATACATCATGGAAGAACAATTTGGGTTTTTAGAAGGAAGGCAGATCAAAGATGCTAATGGGATTTCTCAAGAAATGATTCATTCCATCAAAGATAGGAATCAGAAAGCATGCCTCCTCAAGGTTGACCTCATCAAGGCATATGACTGCATTGATTGGGAGTTTCTCATGTTGGTATTGGTCAACATAGGTATGTCCATTCGAAATACCAATTGGATAGTGGTGTGTATCAAGAAAACCAAATTTGTGGTAATAATTAATGTTTTCTAACTTAATTATTTCAAGCATTTAGATTCCTACAGCAAGGATGTTCCCTTTCCCCACTTCCTTTTTTGCTTGTTATTGATTTCCTGAGAAGAAAGTTGAAAGGAGCCTGGGAAAATGGAATAATTATTGGTGTTAGGATCTCCAAACGGATTGCTATCACACACTTAATGTTTGTTGATGACCTTATTTTTGGTGGTCAATTCACCATCAAGGAATGAGACATTATTCAAAGAATTATTAAATCATTTGGACAAGCCTTTGGACTAAGTATGAATGAGGGGCAATCATTGTTGGTCGGAGTGGGGGGAGAGGAAGTAAGGAGTAAGGAGATTTAAATGCTATTTGGTGTTAAATACACATGCATTGATGAGGTATTTTCATATCTAGGTTTCAGCCTAAAACCTAAAGGATACAAGAATATGGATTGGCAATGGTTGATTTACAAATTCTAAAAGAAAATATCATGCTCAAAACACAGATGGTTAATGATGGAAAGAAGAATTGTCATGTTGAAATTTGTCCTTCGAAACCAATTTGTATAATGGATGAACTTGTTCCTTCTACTAAGGTAGATCATTCATAGGATCGATGCAATCATTGGGGTGTTTCCTGTGGGAAGGGAAAACCAAAAAGGAAATTTCATTTTCTCAATTGGATAGATGTGGCTCAGAAAATTGAAGAAGGTGTGTGGGGAATTATAGACACCTCGTCATTTAATAAGGAACTAATTATTAAAAATATGTGGAGGTCGTCCTTGTGTAAGTCTCTTTGGGCTCTCATCATCAAAGATAAATATATGTATGGAAAATATTTTTCCACATGGATAGGTAGAGGGGCGAGGAAAAAATCATGTATATATTATATATGGAGGAGTATGTTGCATAATCGACATTGGATGTCGAGGTTTATTCAACGGGAAAATGATATGGTTCAAGGATTAACATTGGTATAGACTCTATTACAAGAATGATATAAAATCACTCCATATCTGAAAAATTGCTCAATTGTATACACATGAAAGTAATTTTATTATTGAGAGAAATATATTAGTTAGGTGGATAGCGTATTGATCAACATCAATGGATAGGGGCTATATATCTCAGTCTTATAGAGTATTATGTAGAGGAATGATAGAGGTATATTTCACAACTTTTAAATGTTGGTATCAGTTTAGAGGAGCTAGGGGAACATGATCAAATGATTTGGGGAGGAAGCCTTAAGAAGGATCTGCCAAGCGTCAAAGAAATTCATGAAGTTATGCATAGAGTGGAGAATAAATTTAAATTTCATGATTGGTCTCAGAATATTTGGGAAGGTGTTATACTATGTAAGAACCCCACCACCCAATTTATATAGTAATAGCTAATATTAGACATATAAATGGGGACCCTTTTTAATTTTTTTAGTCTTCGAAAAATAAATCCTAATTCTAAGTAGTTTCCTTGAAAACTCTTAGAAAACAACTCAATTTTAGGATCCTCATCACAAATCACAAATCACAATTTTCCATGTAATAATCATAAACACCTTAAAGAAATTGTGATATGCGATCAAACCCCCCACTGTGACATCTCACTAAAAATGCCTTAACAATTCGCAATCACATTTCATAGGAGACGTAAATAAATAAGCCATGTCATTGTGTCATCCATTAACAATTTGCGAAATGCAATATTGCGATATTCACAATCACATTTCGCATCACAAACAAGTAACACTATATGACATCATTTAAAAAGCTACGATGCACGAATGAAGCACCAAAAGTGGGAAGTAACTATGTTTTAATATAAAAATGAATGGTTTGATAGGGTAATTAATGTTTAGTGGCCCGAGGAGAGGTAATGATGTTTCAAGTTATGGCTAGATAACGTTGAATATCTCATTCGAAATCCTCCCACGATTCAAAGTCATTTCAAATAATTTTCAACCTTAATTGCCCTATATTGACTGCATTGAATATATCTTTTCCATTTTAGGAAATCTACAAAAGACATGTCATTGTAGAAAGTGATGCAGAAACAAAAAATGTAGAGCATTATAATGTTCGAGATATCAGAAATGTCTCATATATTATCTGATATGGTATATAGCACCGATGGGGGAGCAACCACTTGGGTGGTCATATACAATAGGCTTGAGGATGAGCGTCCCAAGATTACAGTCAAAAAAGTGACAAATGACTCAATATGACCTTTTGGACTTGAATTCAAGGATGCTTCCTATTCTTTGCTTCACAAAATAGGAGTAAGAGCATAAATCCTCCCATACACTGATATGATTAGGTGGGTGGTGAAAAACCTTACAATTGAAGATAGGCAATTCAGGAACTCAGGAATGGAACTCATCGGGTCACTCAAAGTGGAAGACCAGAAGAAAATGTACCATATACTTGACCCTCAGGACATATATGATAAATGATACTTGGCCAACTTCATGAAGAACAATGAAGAATCCTTCAAGATGATTTGGGGCTTGAGGGTAATGGAGAACAAGTTCAAATTTCAAAAAATGGGTATGTATCCTGTAGCCTCTTTGGAAAACCCCTACAACTATGCAACTTCTATGCTATGTAGCCTATACAAGTTACCTAATAATGCTAAGTTTTTCCATAGAATGGATTTCTTTGATTGATGCCTGTGTTAATTTTGACATCATGAATTGGGCCACCATCCTATAAGATAACCTAGCCACTATCATCACCGAATATTGAAAGAAAAGATCCTCCTCTCCATAGAACCTTCCTCCATCATATTATAATGCCTAAATTATGGATGCCATCTATTTCTGCACTAAATTTCCAATCATGGGTTGGAAATGGACCTTGCAGGATCCCTACCCTATCCATCTTTGCCATATTCAAATTTGGGAATCTCATTATATACCCCATTTTTATAAAATATGCCATGATGTTGTTTTGCCATTGCATCAATTAATTTTCAATAAGAAAGCCCCCAGGTTTTCCCATGAAGCTACTACACACCTTCTTGCAGTCGGAAAATATTTCTTTTGAAGAATGGTTCACATACATCAGGGGTTTTGGTAGTACAATAGGCCCACATGTCCTCCCTTTGTATGTCTTTCATAAATTTTTAGCAAGAGAAATAGCCCACCAGACTATGGGGAAAAGATTGACCAAAGTCCTGAAAGAAAGCAAGAAGTTATTATGGCCATCTTTTCCTATCAGATGTGATTCCTTTTCATTAACAAATTTTAACCATGCAATAAATGAGTCAGTAATCCTTGAGAGCCTCAGGCTCCATACATTTCCCAAAAGGCAATTTGATCTAGACACGATAGCATATAACATCACTACTGTAATAAATATAAGGCCTTATAACCATGAGGCTAATGAGTTTGAAGACCTTTTACAGTTGGCTCAACCCTTTGAACAATTTTTCGAATGGGCAAGGACAAATCTGAGTCCTGGAGATTTTGAAAGCTTTGAGGAGGTCAGAAACAAAAGGCTAGAGATAATTTCGTTACATTTGTTAAAAATGAAGGACAAACCTACAACTAGTGTGACTATCAATAACGAGGGACATGATTCTCGCATATAGTCTCAAGTAGATACAAGGAAAGCACTGGATAGAAGGAAAGCCCAAGACACTGGGAATATAGCACAATCCAACAAGAAGTTGGTAGAAAAGGAGGGTATGAGTACCCCACCCAAAGGTATAAGTTATAAGGTCTAAAGCATCATTTTGGAGTAGGAGTGGGATCAATTCAATAAGAAACTACAAGACACTCTCGAGACAACAGATGCCCAGGAAACTATGGAGTATCAAACTCTTATGCATGTTCAGAAAAACATAGGGTCTGAACTGATAGATGAGAAAATGATGATGTCTCAGTAGACTGAAATCATTCCCATTCTGCCTACATCGGAAAGGTGATTGAAATCCCTCCTCTTGATGTGTTCTATAGTCCGCTGCACAAGGCTGCAGTATGAAGACAAAGGAAAAGGAGAAGGATAGAAACACCCGAGCTCTGACTTGGGAATGAGTCGATGGGCATAGTTTGGAAAGATATCCCTTCCAATCGAGCTGAAAACTTGACTAAATTGTCAAAGTTTACAGGAGGGTATGCAACTGCCACCATGGACAAAGCTACTAAGATATCTTTTCTGTTGAAGGAAAAGGAAGAGAAGATTGCAGAAATAGAGCAACAACTCGAAACAAAGAAGGCAAGTGTGAATAGGTAGGCCGCTAAGTAGCTGGCCCAATTGCAATAGAGCATGGAGGTATTGAAGATAAATGATGAAGTAGACATATCAGCCAAAAACATACAACTCCAAGACTTTCAGCAAACTATGTAAAGATATAAGGATGTTCCTACTATCAAGGAATTCATCAAAGAGGCACTAGAGCTAAATTCTCTCTTATTAAAATAGCAAGAAAATTTTTGCCAAAAGATGTCACATATCCCTCCTTATTTGATCGCTAGTGACCAGCTAATGGATAAAGCGATTGATCGGAGAATTATGTTCACTGATCTAAACACAAGAATCTCAGAGTTCATTGAATGGCAATAAACAGAAGAGGGAAGGAAAGCTAATTTGCCTAAGATCGAGGAGACACACAAGGACATTCCTTTGATGGATTGGGATGCAAGGATCAAGCAAGCCGAACTAGCAGTGGCAAGAGTAGCCGAGGTGTCAAAGAACATAGTAAAGGCAGTAACCACACTTTTTTTGCCACCAACCTAGTGAAGGAAGGCAACCCGAAAGAACTGCCCGATCTAAATGACTCTCATAACATATGGAAGGAAAGAGTGAAAACTCAAAGGGAAGCCATTGCAAAGTTAGTAAATATTGATTGGAATTTGTATGGGAAATACCTCATCAAGCCACACAGTCAAATCATGACCCTTAACTTCTCACTCCATTCAACTCAGTGGATGCTACCACCTCTCACAGATGCAACTTTCGCAGAACAGGTCAGAACACAGTTTGGGGCACTTCCTGAAGTCAAGCTGGTGGCTGATATATTCAATTTGAAAGATAAGCTGGAAGACAACAAATCATTATCATAGTGGTTGCTTATAAAGCCACTTTTTTTTTAGAGTTAGTTAACTAGTTAGGAGGAAGGTTGTTTGAAACCTCCTGAAGTTTTTGTATAATCTATTTTTGAGCATTAGTTAGAATAATATTTATACCCTTCTCATGCATTTAGAGAAGGGTGTTGAACAATGAAAACAAGAAATGCTACAAATAGAAGTGCTAAAAATAGCAGTTTGGGCATCAGTGCTGGATTAGGCAACAAGGAATAAAAAATGTAAGTGCTAAAAATATAAGTTCTATTTTTAGGAGCTCAGTGTGGATTCCTATTTTTAGTCAGTTCTTGGACTAAAATAAGAAGTAAAATTCGAATTTGATATTAACAATAGTTTTTAAATTAATTAATTAATTCAATTTGAGTTAATTAGTTAAGGAAAATCAAACTTGAAGTCTTTCTGAGAACATGCAATATTTTCTCCACTGATTGGGGAATGTGTCCTTGATTTGCTCCACTGATTGAGGAATTAAGGATGTGTTCTATATTGAGAGGATTATTTGACTTAGTTTAACTTAGTCAAGTCCAGTTAGATTAATTTAACAAGTTTTTAAATTAACGAGATTCAGTTTGTTGATGCTTGCATGCATGTGACAACTAGTATTTTCAGATAACTGAGTATTCACTCATGGATAACTAATGCATGGCAGTTCAAACAGAGACCCAGTTGAGATCAAATGAGGGACAATGTACTATCAGTTGCTAGGGTAATCCTAGTGAATATTCATTGCATGAGGAAGGAATATTATTCCTTCTAGTACTGTGTAGTTGGACATAAGGTGACAGCAAGTATGATTTGGCCAATTCACACATGTTATGTAATTGGACCCCAATCAAAACTGCACAAGGAAATAGGGGCTTGGAGGCCTTATGGAGCCTATATATGCAAACCTAGATAGTCCATGATCTACATCATCAAAGTACAAAGGGAGCAGGATAGATTTTGAGCTAATTATTTTTGTATGATGTTGAGGATTTCCACTTGATTGATAATACAAATATAGGGTTTTAGGCTAGTGATTTTCTTGGATAAATTCTTTTGTGTTATGTGTGATTGATTCCTTCTTATCACTTATATATGTTGATGCTTGATCTTGCTCATGTTCAATTAAGCTTCCACAAAGTTTATGGTAGATGTAGATCTAGTATTATGCTTTAGTACATTGCATGTATCAGTTGGTTTTGCAGGTGAAATTTCTACATGATATCAGTGAACTAACTGATTTGTAGAGAAAATTCTACAAATGGTCAAGAATTTTATAAATTTTTTTTGCAAAGAATGCACAATTTTAATTTTGTGAATGCTTTGGTGAAATTATGGAACATGATCATTTCTTTTAAATATCAGTCTACTTTCCTTTGTTGATGAACTTTTGTATACTTGTAAGAGAATTTGATTTGAAGAAAGGAGTTGATCTATGTCATTAGTCAAATGAGAAAAACTTCACATATATGGTACTTCTATCTTGTATGATTAGTCTTGTTTCTGTTTAATTAGTGACAACACTTTATTTTCATGAATTGTATATGAGATATGTTTTTTCTGTTAAGCATTAATTGCACTATTGTATGATGCCTAGTTGAGATTGTTGATTTTCATATATAAAACATCACATGTGTGATATTGTTTATACATTTCTTTGACTAAATATTTAGTCAAATAAATTATATTTATAAATTATCATCTCTATTTTATACGTGATTGATCTTTATTATCACATGTCAAGTAGATATCTTTTTATATCACATATTATACAAAAATACTCAACTTTATATTAGATTAAGTTAACTAGATATATGCATGATAGGATAGGGAATTTAGATATCATTATTCTATTTCAATCACTCTAAAAACCACCCACTCTCATTTTAAAACCCATTCTAGGAAACAGGTCCCATCATCCCCAGTCGGAGCCACCACTTAAACAGAAAACTAGTTGTCTTAAGGTTTGGAACGGGTGGTTATCCCCCATATTGGAGAAGCAAACATATGAGGCCTCAACGTTTTGGTGCTAGAAGGAGGGAACCCAACTATGAATGGCATATAAACCTAAATATCAATCAAAAAACATTCAAAAGAGTCAAAACCCCTCCCTTCTAGATCTCGCTCAAAATCTCCAAATCAAAAATCTAAAGTTGTAGAAACATCTCCCTCGTCTCCTGAAGAGATAAGGAAACCACTTTCTCTAGATTACACTCTCGAGTCTCCCGAAGTCCATTCCTTGATACATAAATTGGAATAGATATCCATTTCTATCAACAAACCAGAGAGGCCCGAAGCTTCTGAAGAAAGTGTTACTTCCTTATTACGAAAAACTGGTGTATTAACTAGATTGCAATGTGAAAGGCTTGGAGTAACTCCTTTTGAGTTTCCCATCCCTCCAAAACATAGGAAATTTATAACATCAAGATCTGAATCGGACACCCGCAAGATCACATCACCCTTCCATCCATTCACTTCTCCATCCATTTCTACTCAATCCACTTATCCTCAATTATCCACTTCTCCAATTAGTACTGCTATTAGTAGTACTAACCTAGTAGTAAGTTCTTCACCATCTATACCTACTTCTAGACTGGCCTTCCCATATTCCCAGTCTCTGACTCAAGCTATGGCCAATAAACCTGCTCAACCTTGGACAAATCATGGTGTTTTCTGGTTGCGAATCCAAATGCTCTCCAAGCAAACCTAGAAAAATGGTTACCTAAGTACAATCTTGATGATGGTCTTCCAATTGAAGAACATCTAAATAACTTTATGTTAGACATGAATCTTAATGAATTTTCTCATGAAGATGTTGTAATCATATTGTTTCCTTATACCTTCCAAGGATCTACTGGGTCTTGGTATTTTTCCCTTCCAGTAGGTTCAATAAGAGACTGAGATACTTTCAAGAAGTATTTATTGCAAAATTTGGTGATGACAGGACCATAACATCCTTAATCAATGATATTTCTAACTTAAAATAAAATACATATGAAAGTATCAAAGACTTCAACTCCATATTTAACAAGTTACTAGACAAAATCTCAACTGCCTCAAAACCTGTAGTAGCTGTACAAATAGAATGGTACATATCCTGCCTTCCTTCTAATATTGCAATTTTTGTAGATAGAGCCAATAAGGCTACCCTTCTTGAAAACATGAAAGAAGCCTTGTCTGTAGAAAGAAGGATTATAACTTTAGGAAAAAGATCACATATAGCCGAAAGGAGGTCAAAGAAAGTAACATTTAAGGATGATTCGAAAAAATAAACTTTCAAAGGACCCTTTCGATCTTGAAGGCCTTCAGAAAGTATTAAAAACCATGTCCAATGAAATGGTTGAAATTCAGAAGTAGGTCACAGAATCCTCTACTCCCAAGAAACCTTTTCATCATTTAAACGAAACCCTTCTTCTACATTGCAACCACCGAATATTATTTCAAATGCCGAATATGATAAATAAACATAAGAAGACTCACAATTGAAAAGGAAGTTGAAACAGAAGAAGTTAAATTAAATGGAATGTGGGATTTCATTCTTCCAACTGAAGAAGAATCACAAGCTATCCCAGTAACTACAAGAAGTAAAAACTCTCCTGAAATGTCTATAAAAAATCAAAAAAAGAAAACTGCTACTCCTGTAAAGGAGAAAATAGTAAGTAAGAAGTCTAAGACTAGTTAAACTGATCCCATTCCACTAGATCCTCCAAATACTTCCAAAACATTGGTAATATCAGACACAGTGGAATATAACATAGTCAAAGGTATGAAAAAGACAAGATCAAACATTTCATTACATGAACTCACTATACTCAAGCAACAACAAAAGATTCTATTAAGAGAGTTAAAAGCAGTTCATGTAACCCCTCTACCACCTGCTATAGTTACTCAAGCTGCCTACAATATGGGAAAACCTCCCTCCACTTCAAATAAACTAAATCCAACAAATTTATTCCTAATAGGTGATAGGTCTATCTCTCATACACCTCCTTTTCTTCTTACTTATGATATTGTAAGCAGCTTGAGTAACCATAGCATATGGTAGAGGGGTTACATGTAGGCAGATTGAGTAACTATAACAGATGGTAGATGGGTTACATGGTAGAGGTTTTCCCATATTGTAGGCAGCTTGAGTAACTATATCAGATGGTAGAGGGGTTAGATGGTAGATGAGTAACTATAGCATATGGTAGAGGGGTTAGATGGTAGAGGAGTAACTATAGCATATGGTAGAGGTTTTCCCATATTGTAGTCAGCTTGAGTAACTATAGCATATTGAAGAGGGGTTACATAATTGCCTTGTTGATTTAGGAGTCTCATCAAATATTATGCCAAGGAGCGCGTGCACCAAATTGAATATTACACCTCAAAAATATGCAATACACATAGTTCAATTGGACAACACAAAAGTACAGGTACTTGGAGAAATAGCATCAGTTTCAATTATGCTTTCCTCTAGTCCAAAAGTTTCGTAGAGAATCAATATTCTAGTGGCTGATATCCCCAAATTTTATGGTTTAATTCTAAGTTGTGATTGGTCTAAAAATTTACACAGATACTTGGCAACCGATTGGTCTCACACGTTGTTTCCACACAATGGTAAACCAAACCAAATCAAAGTAGACTAAGAGAAGTTCATGAAAAACGCAATCACTGATCTCGAGGGAAGCAACAAACCTGTTGCTTTCACCAATAATATCATTGGAAATTATTCAGCTAAGTCATTTTTGGGATCTTTTAAGGCTCAAAGGTATCCGTTTCCGAATGATGTTGTAGTGTCTCAAATAGAGAATTTTTCACAAATAGGTCTTTCAAAGTGTGTAAATATAGTAGATAAAATTTTAGATAATTCATTATTTTGGACTCTTTATTTTGATGGTTCCAAATCTGAAGATGGTGTAGGTGTAGGATGTATTTTAATCAACCCGCAAGGAGAGAAAACGATGTTAGCCTACAGACTTGAATTTCAATGCACTAACAATACCACAGAATATGAAGAATTGATTGAAGGGTTGTATAAAGCCATTAGCCTTAATGTCAAATATTTGCAAGTATATGAATATTCTTAAATAATTGTTAAACAGGGAAAAAAAAAACTCATTGTGTGTCTAGGTGCCTTAAACATTATCAATATCTATCATAGAATATTACTTCTCATTTCACTGCTTTTAACATTTCTTCAGTTCCGAGATTGCAAAACACAAGTGCTAATTTACTTGCTAATGTGGCATCCAAGCTTATACCTTCGGAGAATTTAGTGAAGATAGATTTTCAATAGAGTTAGTTTTTAGGCCATCCATTCCTGATAATGTGACAAATTGGAGAGTGTTTAATAATGATGCTGATATAATTGATTTCCTTACATCATAAGGGTCTTATGATGAACAAATCATAGATGAACATAAGCATGATCTGCAAATCAACCATAAACAAGATCAAAATCCAATTTCGAAGTCTGTAATTATGATGGAAAATCTCTTTGATTTAAAGGATAGATTCAAGAAGACTAACAACTCCAAAACTCAGAGTTCTACTCTAAGATTTGAAGTAGTAAACCTAGGTTCAACTAAAAAACTTCAAAATGTCAACCTAGGTCTTGGTTTATCATTTGAAGAGAGGATATCATTATTTAAGTTGTCAAAAACATACAAAGGTGTTTTTGTCTGGGATTATGCAGGTCTCAAGACCTACGATACCTCTGTAATTCAACATACCATATCAATGACTTCGAATGAAAATCCAGTACAACAGAAGCTTACGAAAATTCACCTAAACCTTGAAAGTCAAATCAAATCTAAATTGAACAAGCTTTTCAAAGCCAAAATGATCTTTCTTGTTAGAAACTCAAAATTGTTATCAAATATGTTCCATGTGAGAAAAAAGAATGGTGATATTAGGATTTGTATTGATTTTAGAAGCTTGGATAGATATTGTCAAAAGGATAATTTTCCTCTGCCTACTATGGAGAAAATATTGAAATCAGTTGCAAGTTTCAAATTAATGTCTCTTCTAGATGGATTTTCAGGATACAATCAAACTCTTTTACATCCATATGACAGATTGAAGACAACATTCAGGACCAAGTGGGGGACATACGCTTATCAGAAGATTCCTTTTGGACTCATAAATGAAGGTGCTACATTTCAACGTGATATGGGTATGTCTTTCGAAGGTTTGATTAATAAATCATTTGTTATTTACCTAGATGACATCACAATCTATTCTAAGGATAGAACCAATCATTTAAATCACCTAAAGCACATTTTTGAAAGATGCAAGAAATATGGCATTTCTTTAAATCCCAAAAAGTCTTATTTTGCTTTACCAGAAGGAAAACTCCTTGGATTTATCGTGTCCAAGAAAGGGATTTACATTGATCCTAATAGAGTGCAAGAGATTGAAAAAATTCCTATCCCACATAACAAAAAGACCATGCAATTGTTTCTATGCCAAATTAATTTTGTAAAAACATTTGTTCTAGATTTTTCACAGATTGTCCTACCCCTTCAAGCAATGATAATAAAAGAACCAGTCTTCAAGTGGGGTAAAGACGGAATAGATTCATTTGAGTCGATTAAAAAAGCCATTATCAATGCTCCTTTAACAACTCCTGACTTTCTCAAACCTTTTTTGTTGTACACTTTTTCATCTGATACATCATATGCAACAGTTTTAACACAACTGAATGATCAAAATATCCAGGCCATCATCTCTTTTTTTAGTTCTAACTTGCAAGGTGCCGAGTTAAATTATTTAGTTGTTTAGAAACAAGCTTTTGCTATTTTTAAAATCTTGAAACTTTTTAGACCTTTTCTTCTAAAAACCCATACAAAGATAGTAGTACCTTACCCTGCAGTAAGGCAATTATTGATTCAAATAGAAGTAGGGGAGAAAATAGCCAATTAGGTTACTGCACTTCAAGAGTACAATGTAGAAATCTGACCAGATAAAATTGTTAGGGCCAAGGTTTTTATAGTATGTTAACTCAAGCTTCCTACTTATCAACTAAAGAAGACCAAGGTAATGAAGTACAAATAGCTGAGGTAAGCCTCAATATGCTGATTTGAAGTTTTATTTCAAGAATGGATATACTCCTATGCATCTCAATTATAAAACAAAGTGTGCTTTAAGGCTGAAATCAAATTAGTATGAATTAATCAATGATGTATTGCTTAGAAAAAAATATTATTTTGTATTGTTAAGATGCCTCGAAAGACCTAAAGCTGAAAAGGTCATGCAAGAATTACATGATGGACTAGCTGGAGGACATTTCAGAGGAAACATCACAGCTCACAAAATATTGCATGCAGGTTATTATTGGCTAACACTATTTAAGGATGCACATGAATATGAAATAAAGTGTAAAACTTGTCAAACTACAGTCGGAGGAGAAGAAAAGCCAACATTCCCTCTGGAACTAGTAAACATTCAACAACCATTCAAACAATGGGGATCAGATATAATTGGTGAGATTGTTTCTAACTCTTCCAAGAAGCACAAATACATCCTAACAGCTACATATTATTTTACAAAATGGGTAGAATCTATCCCACTAAAGGTAGCTAATACAGAAAATGTCACAAACTTCATTGATCGGTACATAATTACCATGTTTGGCTTACCTACAACTTTAATGTTTGACAATGCATCTTATTTTTTTCGAAATACAAGGTGGAATTTGCTTTAAAGTGAGGTTTTAAATTAAAATATTCAGCTAACTATTATCCACAAGGTAATGGATTAGCATAATCGATAAACAAAAACCTCATTAGAATCATCAAAAGGACTATTGACCAAAATCATAGGAATTGACACAAAGCATTGACATTTTCTCTTTCGGCAAAGAAAATTACACAGAAGGCCTCCATCGATCCTTCTCCTTTTGCTTTAGTTTATGGAAAAGAAGTTGTTCTCCCCGCGAACATCACAATTCCATCTCTCGCCTTTGTGCAATTCATCGATAAAAATCCTTCCTCTTCTCTCCAAGAAGGACAATTCCATATTCTTAAGCTCAAAGAAGAACAAGAAAAGGCTAGAGAAACCCACTTCCATCATCAGCAATTAGTCAAAGCCTCTTTTGATACAACCTCTACTAGTCATAAAACGTTTGAAGTAGGTGATTTGGTTTTGAAGTGGGACAAAGCACATGAGGAAAAAGGTAAACATACCAAATTCCAAAGACTATGGCTTGGCCCTTTCCAAATCATTGAGAAAATTGGTCAATCAACATTTGTTTTACAAGACTCATCAGGAAGGACAGATTCCTTGCCCATTAATGGGAAAATTATGAAGAAATACTTTTCCTAGAAGATAACCTCTTCTAATTTAGTATCATATCCCCTTTAGAATTCTTAGAAAAATAAAGGTGATGTAGTATTTAATGTTGGTTTTTTCAAAATAAAATCTTTGATAATATTTTTTATTTTTCGATTCTATAAGTAGGAAAATTTAAATATATAATTAGTAAATTTGAGTATCAAAGTAAACCTGATTTCTTTGGAAAAAACTGATCTTGTTGAAACATTTATTCTATGAACAAACTCTTACCTTTACAAAGTATAGATGTTTTGTTATCAGTAAAGGAAAGAATCTTTAACCTAGTAAGGAATTTTTGCAGATGAGTATCTTCAAACTCTATCATTATCATCCAAAAATCTTAAAATAGCCAATGATTCATCCCATCTGATAAAAATTTCCTTTTTCAAAGTGTAATTCTAATATATCCAAAAATTAGAAGATAATAAGTCTCATTACGAGCTTGTTTACCATGATCATGGGGAAATAATTAAACTGATATTACTAAAACTACATAACAAAACAAGGTAATAGCCAATGATCTAATCAATCAATGGACAAGGGGTCTCATCAAGAGCTAGCTTGGTCAATTTAATTACAACCAATGAGTGGCATTGTCATTATTAGGTTACCAAGCCTAGACAATGTCTTTTAGTAATCTTAAAAGAAAATATTATATAAAAGAAAAAAGCACAAGATCCAAATAAGATTGAAGCCAAGTGAATATCATTTTGAATTTTGAAAATTTCTTCAAATGGGACAATGAATCGTTGTTGTTTAAAAAGATAACCCTATCGAGGCTATGAACGCCTACTGGCAGCAGAGGCTTTATTTGTGATAAATGAGTAAACACCAAAAAGCTAATATGTAGAAGGCACTTGCTTTATCTCTTTAGATCTTAATATTGACTGATGCAGACATTTGTATTTTTTATCATTGCAAGAGTAAAGTAGCAGAATAAATAGATTGAGTAAGTGATTATGATTCTAGATAAATTTTGTTTACTTTGTAACTCATGTAATTATTATTCCTTTAACTCTTCTTATTTTGAAAGTTTTTAGAAATTTCAGAAACCAATCAAAGATAACTGGTTCTCCCAAGTGAATCGCCAATTCTTGTATTATCTAACAACCCACCACCCCCCCCCCCCTCACTATATAATAATAGCTAATATTAAACATATAAATGGGGACCCTTTTAAAAAAAAATTAGTCTTTGAAAAATAAATCCTAATTCTAAGAAATTGCCTTGAAGACTCTTAAAAAACAACTCAAGTTTAGGATCCTCATCACAAATCGCAAATCACATTTTTCCATGTAATAATCATAAACACCTTAAAGAAATTACGATATGCAATCGACCCCCTCGTTGTGACATCCCGATCAAAACACCTTAACAATTCGCAATGGAATTTTGCAGGAGTTGTAAATAAATAAGCCATGCCATTGTGTCATCCATTAACGATTTGCGAAATGTGATATTCACAATCACATTTCACATCAAAAACAGGTAACACTATATGACATCATTTAAAATGATGTGATGCGTGAATGAAGCACCAAGCATGGGAAGTAACTATATTTTAACATAATAATGAAAGGTTTGATAGGGTAATTAATGTTTAACATCTCGAGGGGAGGTAATGATGTTTCAAGTTATGGCTAGTTAACACTGAATATCTCATTCAAAATCCTCCTACGATACAAAGTCATTTCAAAGAGTTTTCAGCCTTAATTGCCCTATATCGACTACGTTGAATATATATTTTCCATTTCAGAGAAGCTAAAAAATACATGTCATTGTGGAAAGTGATGCAGAAATAGAAAAAGTAGAGCATTATAGAGTCTGAGCTATCAGAAATGTCTCCTATATTCTGTGATACAGTCTGCAGTGTCGATGTGGGAGCAACAACTTGGGAGGTCATATACAATAGGCTTGAGGATGAGCGTCCCAAGGTTACTGTCAAAAAAGTGACGGATGACTCAATAAGACCTTTGGGACTCCAATTCGAGGATGCTTATTGTTCTTTCCTTCAAAGAATAGGAGAAAGAGAAAACAATCCTCCCATATACTGATATGATTAGGTGGGTGGTGTAAAAACTCACTATTGAAGATAAACAATTCAGGAACTCGAGAATGGAACTCATGGGGTCATTCAAAGCCGAATACCTAAAGCCAATGTACTATATAAATAACCCTCAGTACATATATGATAAATCATATGTGGCTAACTTCGCGAAGAAGAACGAAGAACCTTTCAAGATGATCCAGAGCTGGAGGGTACTGGAGAACAAGTTCAAGTTTGACAAAACTAGTATCTATCCTGTAGCCTCTTTGGCAAACCCCTACAACTATGTAGCTGCTACGTTATGTAGACTATACAGGTTACCTAATAATGCTAATTTTTCCATGTAATGGATTACTTTGATTGATGCTTGTGTTAATTCCCACATCATGAATTCGGCCACCATCCTATCTGATAAGCTAGCCACTGTCATCACTGATTATCGACAGAAGAGATCCTCCTCTCTAGAGAACCTTCCTTTGTTATATTTTAGTGCCTACATTATGGATGCCATCTGTTTCTACACTAAATTTCCAATCATGGATTGGAAATGGACCTTGCAGGATCCCTACCCTATTCATCTTAGCCATATTCAAATTTGGGAATCTGATTATATACCCCATTTTTATAAAAAATATGCCATGATGTTATTTTTCCATTACATCAATTAATTTTCAATAAGAAAGCCTCCAGGTTTTCCCAAGAGGCTACTACACACCTTATTGTAGTCAGAAAATATTTTGTTGAAGAATGGTTCACATACATCAGGGCTTTTGGTAGTACAGCAGACCCACATGTCCTCCCTCTGTATGTCTTCGATAAATTTTTAGCAAGAGAAATAGTCCACTAGATCATGGGAAAAGGCTTGACCAAAGTTCTGAAAGAAAGCAAGAAGTTATTGTGGCCATCTTTTCCTATCAGGTGTGGTTCCTTTTCATTAGCAAATTTTAAACATGCAATAAAGGAGCCAGTAAGCTTGGAAAGCCTCAGGCTCCATACTTTGCCCAAAAGGAAATTTGATCTAGACAAGATATCCTATAACATCACTACTACAGTAAAGATCAAGCCTTATAACCATGAGGCTAATGATTTTGAAGACCTTTTACAGTCAGCTAAATCCTTCAAAAAATCGTTCGAATGGGAAAGGAAAAGTGTAAGTCCTGAAGATTCTGAAAGCTTTCAGGAGTTTAGAAACAAAAGGCTCGAGATAATTCCACTGCAATTGTTAAAAATCAAGGACAAACCTATGCCCAATGTGACTGTCAATAGTGAGGGGCCCGATTCTAGCATAGAGTCTCAAGTAGATATAGGGAAAGCATTGGATATAGGGAAATCCCAAGACACCGATAATATAGTAGAATCCAGTAGGAAGTCATCCGAAAATTAGGGTATGAGTACCCCACCCAAAGATATAGGTTTTTAGGTCAAAAGCAACAATTTGGAGTAGGAGTGGGATCAACTCAATAAGAAACTACAAGACACTCCCAAGACAACAAATGCCAAGGAAACTATGGAGTATCAAACTCCTATACATGTTCAGAAAAACAAAGAGTTTGAACCGATAGATGAGGAAATGATGATGTCTTAGTAGACTAAAATCATTTCCACTCTCCCTACATCAGAAATTGTCTTAAAGGTGAATGAAATCCATCCTCTTGATGTTTTCTAAAGCCCACTTCACAAGGTTGTAGTAAGGAGATAGATGAAAAGGAGAAGGATAGAAACACCAAAGCTCCCACCTGGGAATGAACTAATGGACATAGTTTGGAAAGATATCCCTTCCAATCGAGCTGAAAACTTGACACAATTGTCACAGTTTACAGGAGCGTATGCAACTGCCACCAGAACAAATCTATCGAGATATTTGTTTGTTGAAGGAAAAGGAAGAGAAGATTGCACAAGTCATGCAAAAACTCGAAATAGAGAAGGCAAGTGTGAACAGGCAGGTTGCTGAGCAGCTGGCCCAATTGCAACAGAGCATGGAGGTGTTGAAGATAAGCCATGAAGAAGACATATCGGCCATAAACATGGGACTCTAAGACTTGCAGTAAATCATGGAAAGATATAAGGATGTTCCTACTATCGAGGAATTCATCAAAGAGGTGCTAGGGCTAAAATTTTTCTTATTAAAATAGCAAGAACAATTTTGCCAAAAGATGTCATATATAGCTCCTTGTTTCATCACTAGTGACTAGCTAACGGATAAAGAGATTGAATAGAGAACAAAGTTTAATGAACTAAACACAAGAATCTCAGACTTCATCGAATGGAAAGAAATAGAAGAGGGAAGGAAAGCTAAACTGCCTGAGATCGATGAGACACATAAGGACATTCTTTTCATGGATTGGGATGCAAGGAATGAGTGGAAACTCAAAGAGAAGCAATTGCAAAGTTAGAAAAGACTGATTGGGAGTCGTATTGGAAATACCTCGTCAAGCCACATAGTCAAATCATGACCCTTAACTACTCACTCCATTCAACTCAGTAGATGCTACCACATCTCACAGATGAAATTTTCGCAGGACTGGTCAGAACACAGTTTTGGGCACCTCCTCATCTCAAGTCAATGGTCAATATACGTATTTTGAAAGACAAGCTGGCAAACAACAAATCATTATCATAGCCTCTGCTCATCTAGTCACTTTTTAGTTTTAGAGTTAGTTAACTAGTTAGGAGGAAGGTTGTTTGAAACCTCCTCAAATTTTTGTATAATCTATTTTTGAACATTAGTTATAATATTATTTATACCCTTCTCATGCATTTAGAGAAATGTCCAAAATTTTATCAAAAACATTTGCAAATAATGCACTATTGTAAGTTTGTGAATGCTTTGGTGAAATTATGGAACATGATCATTTCTTTTAAATATCAAACTACTTTCCTTTATTGATGCACTTTTGTATAATTGGAAGATAATTTGATTTAAAGAAAGGAGTTGATCTATGTCACTAGTCAAATGAGAAAAACATCACATATATGGTACATATATCTTGTATGATTAGTCATGTTTCTATTTAATTCGTGACAACACTTTATTTTCATGAATTGCATATGAGATATGCTCTTTCTGTTAAGCATTAATTGCACTATTGTATGATGCCTATCTAAGATTATTTATTTTCATATAGAAAACATCATATAAGTGATATAGTTTGTACATTTCTTTGACTAACTGTTTAGTCAAAGAAATTATCTTTACACATTATCATCTTTGTTTTATACATGATTGATCTTTATTATCACATGTCAAGCATATATCTTTGTAAATCGCATATTATATAGAAATACCCAGGTTTATATTAGATTAAGTTAACTAGAGATTTGCATGATAGAATAGGGCATTTAGATATATTTATTCTATTGCAATCAATCAAAAAACCACCCACTCTCATTTTAAAACCCATTCTGGGAAACTGGTCCCATCTTCCCCAGTTAGAGCCACCACTTAAATGGAAAAGGAGTTGTCTTAAGGTCTAGACTAGGTGGTTATCCCTCATGTTGGAGCAACATAAATCTGAGGCCTTCGCAGAAGGGAATATCCCTTATAAAATTAGAAGCTTCTTTTGTCTTGCAGTAAATGATATAATCTTGACATGTAATAATTTACAGAAACAAGGATTCTATGGACTGGGAATTTGTTTGATATGCATGAGGGGTTTGTAGTGTCATGTACATTTACTTCTATCCTACTTTCATGTGATGGTGGTCTGGGATGGTAGTAGGGAACTTTTGAATCTAAATCTAGTGGGGAATCAAATTTCTCTAATCTCTTATATGCACGTGTGGTACAACAATAATAAAATATTTGGATACCTTCCCTATTACATTTTGTGGACTATTTGGAGAAGTAGAAATTCCCTTAACTTTGAACAAAAACCAATGAAGGTTCAGGAAGACATGATCAGGGCTATCACTCTCTACAATGAAATGGCATCAAATATGAAGATAAACAGAATTTGGACATGCAAATATAAGTAACTATGGAAATCATATCTATTCAAATTCTTCAATGGAGTGAGCAAAAGGAGAGTATGTGGGTGTGGGGCAGTAATTGTCATAGGACCTGGTAGATACTATGACTTTTGGTGGGAGGGAGGACAAATAATGAACAATAAGGCGGAGATCATAACATTATGGGGAGCCTTAATTGTAGCAAAGTGGCTCGGACTTGAAAAGATAAAGGTATTTGGAGATGAGAAAGGCATCATTGATTGGGTGAGAGACTACATAGACTTATTTCCACCGATATTAAACAACTGGATTAAGAGAATCAAAACATTAGTAAGAAACATTCATAATATTCAATTCCAACATATCTATTGAGAACAAAACTGGATGGCAGATCTATTCTCTAGGAGAGAGATATCAAATGATTCTTGTAATTTATTTTTCAATAAATTTTATTAGGGAAAGTTGATTAATGAAGGTAGCATCAATTACTCATAGATGTCAATCTAAAGAACAAGGATTATGAACATAAAGACATAATTACATTTAAGGGGATATTGATATTTTATGAACTAAAAGGAAACAATTTGTTGGGATATTTTTTGAACAATATTAAGATGGGACAATTTTTGAACATATGCAATTTTTTTTTATAGAAGTAGAATAATTTTTGGATGACCTTAGAATGTAATGAACAAATGAAGAAAGATATGAAAAAATTGAATATGTACAATCTCTTTTTTATTAATAAAAAGATGAAGGGTTTTTCTCTCTCGAAAAGAAAAGAGGAATTATTAGGGAATTAAGCAACAAGATATAGCCACTTTTGTCATGTCCATTGACCAAACCTACACCTTAGTTGAATTAATTTTAAAGTGTAGGGATTTAGAAATTTTTTCTTCTATGCTAATGAAATGAAATAAAATACTCTCTGCTAAACTGTGTATTTTCTGTGCTTGACTGAATTCGAACGTGATTGTTCTTCCAAAAGAAATTAGTGCACTAAACCAACTCTTTTCATGAACCAGGGGACCTTTGGAACACCAAAAGACATCAAATTTTTCAATGTCCATTTTTCAATGTTGAAACTTTCTAATCATATGTCATTTTCTTTCCTCTAACTGATTGTTGAGAGCCATCATGTTTAATATGAAAACAAAAGAAATCATGATCCATTTTCTCTCTTTTGGATGGAATATGTCAGGAAGGATTAGAGGTACATCTTATACAATACTTTGTAAAATACATTAATGGAGCTTTATGGCAGCAATTTCAATAAGCTATATAAAATTAGTATTTCGTCCTACAGTTACTTTATCAATATGTATATCACCTCCAATTCTGTCATCACTAGTAGTTTCATCATTCTTATCTTTATTGACATCTTAGATTAATTTCTCAAAAATTCCTAAGATTACTTATGTGTTTTCATGTTCTAGAGTCACAACTTTTAGCAATTTGAATTTTAGGCCAAGCATCCTAGCTTTAAACAATTTAAGAACCCATCTCAACCCCTCATCTCCCACATTTTCATCCTCTTTTTTTATGTGTCAGTATCTAATTATTTAGTAGATTTAGGTGTTACTGAATGGGAAGTGTTATAGCTCCATTTATCACCCTTGGTATTTGTGATGCTTGGTTTATGGCCTAGGGAAACCCCTCCATCTAGACTTGGTCCAAATATTTTAAAAACAATGTTTCATTCCCTGTACGCTACGTTTCCTTGAGATAAAAGTGTGTACACATGGGTTAGTCAATACCCAACCCGTGTATATGTGTTAAAACACTTAAAAAAATTAAATTTCCTTAATTATGGGTGGAGTTCATGGGTTTTACTTGTTGATTACCTTCTAGTGCCCATGGTCCAACTGTTTTCCAACTAAAAAACTAATTGGGAGAAGTATAAATAGACTTCTATGTGAAGGCCTTAAGGAGGAGAAGAGATAGAATTATTATATTGAGATTATCCCTGACTGATTTTGAAGTATCCCTATGCTTCAAGCACTTCCTCAAGTTTCAACAAACCCTTGTCTCCTTGAGTGTTGATATTCTCCCACTTGCTTGAGATATCATGTTATTAGTTATGGAAGGAGGCTATTGGAGACTGGGACTGGACAGATTTGGAGGACAGTTCCGCTTGGAGTCAGAAGATGAAGACTCAGGAGAATTATCTCTATGTTAGTTATAGCTTTCTACAATAAAAATAAACGATGTCTTGTTCCTGAGATTAACTTAGTTCATGCATTAGATACTATTGTAATTAATTTATGAATGTTATCTTGATGTATAACTAATCATTTTCTTATATGATATAAAGTTAGTTTCATTAAAATGATTTATTTATATGCTATTATGTATGTTCGAATTGGTTGATTTGCAAATTCTAAGATCATCAAGATTTGTAGAGGGTCTAAACCCTGTTGTAACTACCCAAACGAAGGACATCCAGGTATGGTTGCTATCACATAGTTTGTTTATATAAGCATGTTTCCTAAGCTATATGAGTGTTTCTTACTATAGTTTTCTCTTGCTCTGTTGGGGTTCCAACCCAAAGCTCTAGGGTACTTATTCCTATAATAGAATTGGTGACTCCATTGGGGATAACGATCTTGTTATTCCTAGTTTGGGTTGTCAGTGTCAATCAGGGCTCAGTTCTTGGTTTGCTTGCTGTGACAGTATTGTTTGGTCTAGTAGAATATCTAACCTTAAGTCTAATATTTTTGATCTGGCTTTATTTTTTATGTTTCTTACAAATCTTTGTATACGCACTTTCCTCTGGTTATAGTAGTGTACACACACTTGTTTATGTGAAGTGAACCCACATAAATGCGAGTTCCTTTTACCAGAAGTGCATGTACATGCCTTTGTGCTTGAACACAGTCATGCATACCATTTTTTGCATTTTTTTTCAAATCTCTCTGCTTAGAAATATTTTTTTCTTAGTCTGTTTGGTCTCTGAGTGGTCAATTTCTGCCTTTAGAATTTTATTATTCAATGAGCTTACTATTTTGAATACTCTTCCACTTTGAAAAGTTTTGGCCTAGGTTTTCTTTTGAGTGAGTTTTATGATTTGTGTTTTGACACACGAGACTTCTTACATAGGTTTTTGATTGTTCTGGTCCTATAGAACAATAGATTGTTTTCAATCTTAGTGTCAAGCTCGATTATTGGTCTACTTCCTTTGCTTTCCGTCATTTCGTGGCCTTACATCTTTTCTTTCTTTTTGAAAGTTTCTTTTTGACAAATTTTAAAGTGTTTCTTTCCTGACTTCTTGGTTAGTTTTTCAAAGCTCTTTGCTTCCTTTTGGGTTGTTTAGTACAAGTGGAAGCACTTTTTTGTTCAAGTTTTCATTCGTTGTCAAATTTGTGACTTGCAAAGTTTCCTTGTGCTCTTAGTTCAGCCTTTGAGTCTTTGGTGTCATTTAGAGTGCTTTCGAAAGGTTCTTAAAAAAAATTGTTTCTGTCTTCTTTTTCCAAGTTTGATTTTGGTTTCTTTCGATTTTTTGAAAGCAAATTGTGATATTTTTGGATTTGTCCTTCTTGTTTGGAGAAGATTTTGTATTCAAAATTTGGATTCTTTTCAAACACTTAAGTTGGCTTATTAATAAGTTATAAAAAATTGTTTTCATTCTTTTTAGAGTAATCTAGGATCTTGCATCTTCATGTACACCTTGCATTAGGGTAGTTTTGCATTATTAAAGTATCAATAGTCTTTTTAGTTTTTGTGAGTGTGAAGTGTGCTTTAAGAAAAGAAAAAAAAAACTTTTTTCTTTATAGAAGTTTCGTAGAACCCAAGTAGAAATTTGTTTTCATCGAAGAAAAAATGATTGGATTCATATAAGTTATTTTTTCATTAACTTATTTTGCCTCATACAACCACCATTGGTTTCATTTCCATTTATCCCTTTGAATTAAAATAACAACCATTTAAAATCAAACTCTTGATAAAATAAACTAGAACTTTTTGTATTGTCATTAGAATGCACCAACAAGTTTAGGTTTATTTAGGGCCTTGGATTAGGTGAGAGGAGAGTAAACTCTCCAAGGCTGCTCTAAATTGTAAAACATAGAAGTTTGATTTAAGAGCGAAATCCTATAGCATTAGGGACACCGGGAAAGCTCTGTGACCGGGAGTAAAGCACGAGGGTTAGTGAAGATAAGGACTAGAGATACCCCCTCTCTTGCTTGTCAGATCCTACTTCACAACTATTCTACCTAGCTTCTGATACGAATTGGTGTCCATAGTTGCCTATCTTAGGAATCCACACAGGTGTCTATGGAGGGGAATCCCGTGGCCCCTGAGGTTGACGTTGTATCACGTACAACAGTACTTCTGGAGGGCACCCTTGTGAAGCTTGGGGGCTTGCACAAGCAAAGGCTGTTGTCTGGAGGTTAGCATAACTGCCTCTGATACCTTCACTAGTCGACCTGGGGTGTAATTACCCCAGTCTATTTTTGGAAGGCCCTTATTATTAACTCTCTTGTATTTTGGTGTCTGGTCCTAATCACCCTGAGCAGAAATACTTGGAAGTTGTTTGATTGCTAATATCTTTAGGGATATTTTTGTGAGTGTTATGTGCTCCTAGTCAGCCTAGCATTTCAATTTTATTTAGTATTTAAATAGATTTTATAAAATAATTCAAAGTGGCTAACTCACCATCTCGATGGTCTTGGACACTTCGTGGGCTTTGAACTACTAGTTCAGAGCCTTCTGCTAGAAGGCGTAGGAGTGATTCTGCCAGTGGTATCCAACCAGTGGTAGAAGGTGCATCAGAGATTGATCCTCTACTTGGGGGCATTAATTCATAAGATCGACCTGGTCCTAGCACAGAGTTAGAGAGGAACGCACTAGTTCTTTCTCGAGTACTCTTCCAGTCCAAAGATAGTATTGAAGTAGAAGAGCTTTCAGAGTTAGTTGCGTCTCCAAATTCTCCTCTTCCTCCTCATCATCTAGACATTTTGTTATATGTTGGAACTGTAAATCACATGCCTCCAAGCCCAGGTCCATATACATCTATCCCTTCGATGACCACTTCTGGAAGCATGGCATCCACAACGAGTGTTGTTAGCATGTAGACTCCTATATCTGTACAAGGGGGAGGAACTATTTCCATCCCTTCTAACACTCCTAGCACATCTATATTTGGGTCTACTTCCATTTCGTCGATGAGTGGAAGTTCTCAATCTAATGCATCTATTTTTGGTTTTTTCCCTTTTGGAATGCCCTCTCAAGGTATTCCTTTCGTTCCTTTGAATATACCATCAACTGCCCATACATCCATGATGAGTGGATCGAATTCTTTTCAGGGTTTCCCATTTGGAAGTGGTCATATGCCACATTCCAATCCAACAATAGGGTCTATGCCTTTTCCTTTTACAAGTCAAGGTAGTAACCCCTTTCAAAGTTGGACAACCCCTGCGGTTAGTGGGATAGGAGCTGGGAATCAATTTTTCGACCAACAAGGGAATGTACCATATTCCTCAGTTAATTCATTTCAAATTTTTTCACCCTTTACTAATGCTTGGAACCCTTATTAGGGGTTGTCATCTCCTTTCAATATTTCATTAGGGGGTAACTTCATCGGTTACGGAGGATTTTCAGCAGGAGTTGGTCAAACTACGAATTTTGCTAGACCAAAAGGATCACCCTTTGGTTTAGTAGGCTCTATGAGTTACTTTGGGCAACCTGGTGCCTTTCAAAATCTAGGTCATTCTTTTCATACCTACTGGAACCCCACCCAGTCAGGATGGAATTCCCAAGGTCCTCCACGAATTCCTTTTCTTGCCATGCTTAATTTTCCAGAATTGAATAAATTGACGAATGATCCAATTAGGTACAATCCAAATTGGCCTCCACTCCCAACTAAACTTCCATCAGATATTCCAAAATTTGAAGGGAAGAATGGTGAAGACCCGGGAGACCATGTGACCACTTTCCACTTACGGTAATCATCCAACTTCTTGATAGATGATTCGACTAGGTTGAGGTTATTTTAGCACACCCTAATTGGTAATGTGACCAAATGGTATATAGAGTTGCCAGGGGGCAGCTTTACTTCTTCTGCTAATTTGGATAATATTTTCCTGAACCATTTTCAGTTGCCTATCCACTATGAAGCCAAAACTAAACTTCTAGCCAATTTTCATCAAAACACGGCAACACACATTTTAGATCATATCCAGGAATGGAGACAAATAAAGAGGCTTATCAAAGTCAAAATTCCACTAGAGTTCCGTCTTGAATGGTTTCTCTAATGTTTACAACCTAAGATCTCCAAGGATGTTTCTCTTTCTGGTGTTTATTCAGAAGAGAAGGCTCTTTTTCGAGCCTAGCAATTAGATTTGATATATTCTCAGTCTCAGACTCTTCAAAAAATCCTACCTGGCACTCCTATATCCAAGGTCGATTTAGCCAAACTGAAGCCAAGCCTTCACATCGATGGTATAGTAGGATCAATTGACGCAAATATGGTGAACCTTTCGAACCAATTGTAGTAGTTGTCTCTACAAACTGCTTCTTCTAACTAGGCAGCATCGTCTACACCTACACCCTCCCAACCTACCTCCATTAATGCCATCCATCCTCCTAACCCCAAAGGAAATCAAAAATCCGATGGGAAGGAGACGAGGTAAGAAGAAGAACCAGGATGGGAAGGGTAATGCAAACAAACCCATAAATTGTGACAGTGAGGATAGAAAAGAGTACAAAAAGAAGGTTAAATTTCCATGCAAGTTATGCAATGGAGATCATTTGACTCACCTCTACCCCAATATTCAATATGCCTAGCGCTTGTTAGTGCAACAAGGGTCCTTCTCCCAAGCTGTCCTAACTAACCCTTTTCCCCAAGGGTAGCAATTACTTGTTGGCGCGAACTCAAATGCTGGTACATCCACAGGGAGAAACCATGAAGGGAAATTCATCAAATGTTTATATGATGAACTCTCATGTCGACGTTGCCACACGAGCATGTGATTCTGGTGAAACAGAAACATATAAGGCAAAATCTGTTCCCAAAACTGCAAACCCACTTCATATTGAGTGACCATCTATTAAGTCTCTACCTCAGATACTGAAAGGTTCCACAAAGCACTCGACTATTAACCCTAATGCTAGGGCAGCCCAGAACTACTCAATTTTAGAATATCTGGTTCAAAGTCCTTGCGCTATGTCTACATTGGAGGTACTCCTGTCATGTCCTGCTCAGAGAAGTGCTTTGCTTTCGGTGATCTGGGCAGTAGATCCAAAAACTTCTTTAGTGCTCACTTTTGATATGTTGAATGTCAAAAAGAGACTTCCTCACCATATGGCTTTCCAAATAAATTCTACTTACTGAAAAACCAATATTTTTCAGACAGTTATAGACGAGGGAGCTTGCACATGCGTAATGTCTATGTCATGTTGGAAGGCCATTGGATCACCTTCAGTTGCTCCTTCATCGACTCTCTTAACATCCTTTGATGGTAATTCTCATAGGCCACACAGAATTATCGTGGCTTTTCCTATATTTGTTGGAGGAAAGGTCATTAATATTGAGGTAGAAATCATTGATTCAACCTGGATTACAACGTCCTCTTAGGAAGGAATTGGATTTATGAGATGGATGTCATAGTTTTGTTGGCATTATGTTTCTGGTATGGTTATATGTTACAGATGTTGTACTTGATGGAAACACCCATGGCATGGCTCTCAATATGATGAGAATTAAGAAGT